>OMNN01096247.1:5026-19738 GCA_900302755.1 Chromis chromis
GTGTGCTTGGTTGTCTGTCTCTATGTGTAGCCCTGCGATAGACTGGTGACCTGTCCAGGGTGTCCCCTGCCTTCGCCCTGAATCGGCTGGGATAGGCTCCAGCCCCTCCACGATCCTACAGAGGATTAAGCGGTGTATAGACGATGGATGGATACCAAATGTAGATCAATGGCATTTAAACAAATTAAACGATGCACAATGAACATGCATATGTGGAATGTTTGTGGAGTGGACATGCAGAATCCTTTTACTGGCTACACTAGCAGCATAGAGTTGTGGCAAAACAATGAGCTTTCACTTTAATTTAAATCTGTTAAGTCTTTAGTTTTTCACCAAGATTGTGCAATATGGATTAGTTAACATCTATGGACAACAATAAACTCTGTAAGGAGTAAAGCTACCAAGCAACCTTCAGCTAATGGCTAAATATTCAGTGATCAAGACTGAATGTAGTACAAAAATCTAAATATACCAAAATATACAAAAGTACTAGTTCTACAAATGACAGTATTGCACATAACAGTGGTATTGCACATATTATTTCATGAATAGAAATACTGAGAGAAGTATTAATATTGCTTGCACAGATTATTATCATTTCATGCACCACTTACACTTCCATCTGAGTGGCGTACTACATATCCTTTTCAACATAGTCAGGCTTTCTTTGTGTAAGCCGGGTCAACAGAACCTAAAACCCCATCCAGAGATAATGGGCATCACAACGGTAGTTAGCAACTTTCTTTGATAACCAGGTTTTCTTCACTAGACTCTGTACACACTCACATAAAGGTGGGTATTTGACGTGTCATTTGACTGTTCTTCTGCACAAATTGGACCGATGGTGTGCCGCCTACTTTAGTCAAGAGGATCACTTAGTGGGTCTCAATGCCTCCGCTTATTTCTAACATGACGGCTGCACATTAGAGCTGTTAAACTTTAATCTTCATACATTTAAACATGATACTTAACAAGTGCAGTTAGGTCTGACACTGTTCTATAATGGAAGATATGAGGAAATTACTAATTTTTGGCCAAATCGAAGTAAAAAGAATGTTATTGATTGAATATTCTCTTTGATAAATACCAATAGCTTAATCAGTGTTCTTATCTGTGTTCTATTAGCTGCAGTACCAGCAGTGTAAAACAGTCTTGGCTGCAAATCAGGACCAAACATAAAAACATATATATGCATTTTATGCATCACCAACTGATTCCCATAACACAATGACGCAGTTTGCCTACTGTAATGCAGCATCAGTTGCCATGGTGATCTAGCAGGTTAACAGAGAGCCACCTTCATGACATTGAGAAATCTGACTTTATGCCCAACATATCTTGCTAACCCGTTAATCTCGCTTTAAAGCGGCAGTAAATCTGAGTACAGACAAACAGTTTTGAGCAGGAACAGAGAACGTTTGCACCCAAACGGGCTGTTTAAAGAGAGGGCAGGGTTTTGAGGTCAAGCACAAGAAAATCTAAATGTAAAATAGCTTGTATGTCTCTCTGCTGTAGCCAGTTTACCAGATTATAGTGGAAGCGTAATATTGCACCACAACCCACATATGTTACGTGTTCAGTGTAGCCTTAACGTAGCTTGGTTAAAAACTTCCCGACCTACTTTTTTAATATTTATATTTGCATGCAGTATATCATATTGTTGCACATATGTCTGTGTCATATTTGGATAATGTCAGTTCCACAGTTACTCTCCTGATGCTTTTTATACTAATAGTAGCACTGCTTGCTGCTGCAGGTCCCTTCACCACCCCAACATTATCTTTATGTCTATGAACATTTACAGCTATTTCTAAATGAATCTTTCTGCCGTTCATGCGTTTGCTATTCCAGTAAATCAGTTCTCCAATGAGATACTTGCTGCTGTGCTTTAAAAGCTTTAAAGATCAGAATTTTTCAGACAAATCGAATTGCATAAGCATTTGCAATAAATGGCCATGTTGCGCCTCAGACTGAAATACTCTGAGTCCTCTGAGTAATGTGTCCTTTGGCCAGCTGTGGTCTTTCTTATCTGATCAGTGTATTGACCTTATTGGTACTTTTCTTTCAGATACAACATATGCTGCGTGCTGACTTCAGCGAGCATTATCTCTGAAAACGATAAAAGAACGTGCCCTTTGTCTCTTATATTAACATGCTCTTACTCACAGGACAGGAAAACTTTGAAATTCAGATTGTTTTATTCTCAGCATTAAACTTGATGAAAGATTGGTTGCTGTTCAGGCAGGTTATCTGTACTGAAGAGGTCCTGCACAGGTCAGTCAAGATACCGCATGTCACCCACCAAACTGTGCAGCATGAGACATGTCTTCCATTATTCATACTGCCACTGTTTATGAATGTAGAAACCTGCAGGCTTTTTGTAACTTGGTCAAACTAAACCCTGACATTTTAGCGAATGCTTATTATGGTTTCTGGGAAACAAGGTTGACCCGATTTTAAAGGGCCCACGTGGGAGTAGTGAAATCTGATCAATCTTTCTGCATATTAATATGCATGTTTTGACTCTTTGCTGCTATAAAATGTGAAAACAAGTAAAGAAAAACACCTAATGAAACGCAGAAAGCCAGAGATCAGTGGATTAGTTGCTGCTGTGTGTTTGTACCTGATGCAGATTTAGAAATGTTTGAGAAAGGCACATTTTTCAGCATTAATGATCTTCCCCTCATTAACTGCTTCACTCACTGGAATGAAAAATATACTCTAACTATATCCCAGGGCTGTCATCATTATGTGTACTTTAACTCAGATTCCAATTCAAATCTCTAAACACTTCTAACAAATTGGATTAACAAAGACTTGTGCATTGTTGGCTCAGTCACTTTTATTAAATCCAGTGATGTGGCTCTCGGGATGACTGCTGGTTGTCAGACTGGTTTGATTTTGATTCAAATATCTCAAAACTTGACTCGCATGACTTGTCATTTATCATCATATCAAAATTGTAGTTACCTGAGCACAGTACTTGGGCTTAGTTGTCCAAGTTTGGCTTTTTCTTTACAATGAACTCAACTAGTGTGGTGGTAGAGTCCTGTTCAACATGGGGTGCAACCTCAGAATCTTTGTCATTCATAGTTTTAAATATCAATATTTAATCAATATATGCAAATGTTTCACAAGGTGCATTGATTGCTCTTTAAATGCACGATGACCAATTGTATGTGCCTTTTTTTTTTATTAACCACTCTAGACTGTTGCATCGCCTGGTTAACGACTGATGATAATTGCCCGCCAATTAAACAAACTGACCACCCTCCAACAGTGCAATCAAAATGAGCCACTTCATTTCACATTTTTCCATTTTTAAAGGTACTTTTTAAATTTTTTTTTACCTCCTGTTAAACTGGGCCCCAGAAAACCCGAGGTGCCAGTGCTTTTGAAATGTTTCTCAGGAAAAAAGGCACTTACCTCTATTCATCTGTTCCCCAATGGTAAATTAATGTTTTCTGGCATGGAATAAGTTCTTGAGAGTTAATACGAGTGTCTGTTAAGCCGCCAAAGGATGCACTGTACTGTTGTGATGCATACCGAATAGGCACATTATAACAGGAAATATATGCTTAAATTCTTGTTAGAGCTGTTATGAAAGAATCCTTCATTCTCAGGAGCATTCTCAGCCCGACGCTGCTGATTGTTAAGGCACAGACTGAGTATAGCTTCTCCTCGTGCCTCCTGCCTTGTCATGCAACTGCTCAAACTCGTATGCCAGATCCACCGCCCGAAGCAGCAAATGAGTCATGTCTGCATGCATGCAACCAGGTCTCACAACCAGGTCTCAGTGAAACAGCGCAAGCTCTGTTTGGCTGCAGGCGATCTGTGACCATTCGCGTAAAATTCATCTATCAATACTGACAACAGCCACACCATACACATTAAGATCAATGCTGCCAAAGTGTTTTGGTCGCCTCGGGTTGGGTTGAGCTTTGATTCTTTTACTGTCCGCACCTCCTTAACTCTGTTCAGACGAATGTGGTCTCCAGGACTGAGTAAAAACGCTGACCTTTGACCTCCAGATGAATAGTTACGGTTTGATAGAAGCATATTCATTGATTTGGGAGAATGTAATCAAGTGAGCAGTGGATTGCATGAACGCCTGTGTGTAGTTATTACAATTCACTAAGTAAACGATAAATGTCATAGCAGGTTGAAAACTGGTGTTGAATCAATTTTTCCGATCGTAACATCCACTTGTCATGATGGTCTACAGCTTGCAGCACCAATACAGCATCGATACAATGCTGTTTTAAATGTCTTCTGACATGTCATGTGTATTTGCAGCAGAAATGCAAAATTAGAATAGTGTCGCGCTCTTGGATTGCATTAACCTGTCACCCGATGGTATATCTGCTCGTGAGGAATACGTCATGAAAAAGTAGAGCTGTTATTTACCAGCATTAGCCTCTCGGGCAGAACAGTCTTATCTGAATTATGTCAAGGCTTCCCAGTGATGTGGTGCAGTCAGCTCGGAGAACCTGTGCTGTTATCTGAGGAAGCATGCTAAAATAGGTCTTTATTGTCTGATGCGGTTGTGTTCATGCCACGTCTTACCCCTGACAAATAAACAAACCCGAGACAGCTGCACAGATTGCACTTAGTGAGCAGCCACTCAGGCTAAGCGGACAGAAGTCATACTGAAATGAAGGGCACCTCAGGTAAGAGGCGGTGTCCAAGACATTTCCTCAGCTAGATTGGCTCAAATCAAGACAAACAAGGCCGCTTCCCGCACTACTACAAGCTCAGTTGTGACATTTGCATCCATTTAGATAATTGTAAGTGACAGCCACCGTGTTTCGGCCTTTACTTAGCTGTATGCTGCAGCTTTCTTCACTTTTAATTATTCAGGTCGTTGTTGGACAGAGTATAGCACCTCTCTCCCAGGCTTTTTAACAACATCTGATTTGTTACAAGCCACTCGCGTCAAGGTAACGACTACCGCTTAACACTTGGCTAGATAATTTTTGAAGCTTAAAATGTTCCAGAGATCATAGGGCTTTCTTTGGTTCTCTGTTGCACAAAGGATTCAACTTGATGTTGTGTGTAATAGTGACTCAATAGCTTATTCCGCATAGGTCAACATTTACAACATTACCATATAATCCAATAGAGTGCAGTGTTTTGATACCAACAGGGCCTACACACACCTTTTCCTACTCAGGTCATTGGAGATTTAGATTTCTTTAGTTCTCAACGCCTTTTGAGGGCATCACTCTTTTCTAGGAAACTGCACAGTAAATAGTGTTCTTTATACTTTGCAAAGGCGCTATCTGTGAAATAAAGCACAAATACTAAATTATGTATCCAAGTCTTATGCGCTGTAGATGTTTAGTTCTGTTGCTTTACCATCAGTGAGGCATCTGACGAGTCCTAAATTCAATCTGCAGTGTGACAATGAGCCCAAATATGCAGCCAGAGCCATAAAGAGCTGTCTTCCCCAACAAGAGCAACAAGGATTCCTGCAACAGACTTGGAACAAACTACCTGCCTGCTTGAAGAATGCAGTGTCTCTGTGAATTGATGCTGTTTTGAAGGGAGAGGGTGAAATACTGACTATGATACTACTCATAGCATTGTGTTAAAATGCATTTTCGCTTTGATTTAATGCCTAAAACTCCTGCACAGCACTGTACATATAAATGTAAAATTATAGTGCAAAGTCACTAAGTCTGTCTGGTGACCTTTTGCTGCACACTATCCTCCTGTTTGTCTTCTATTATTTTAGTGCAGAACTGTATGTTGGCACATACATTCACTGCATCATTTCAAATCAATGTCCTTTGGCTCTCAGTGGGAAACACACTGTGGGAAAGAACTGATGCAGAATCTAAAGGTACAGTGGCCTTTATTATATGCAGTTTAAGTTGACTTAAGCATAGCATGTAGATTAAACTCCCAAAAGTTTGTTTTGTTACAGTTCTACACTGATTTCCAGTTAGCACTCACTCCAGCAAAGATTTTGGGATATTTTTACTTGAAAAAAATCCCCCAAGCAGCAATTCCTGGGGATAGTCAAAGCACATTTTCTGTCTTGTCTATGAGATTTTTTTTCAGTGAGTTTGGCTCTTTTTGCTTACAAATTGGTCTCTTTTGGATAAAGTTCTCTGTGCCTCAAGCTTCTTATCAGAATCAGACCAGTGTTTTTGCATGTTTTTGCATGTTTATGCCAAACCACGTGCATCTCACAGTCTGTTTTGAATCTACATATGAAGCATCTTTTTTTTGTGCCTTCATTTTGATGGTCTTTGAAAATCTACTTGCTAGAGAAGCGAGATCAATCAGTGAACATTGTGCCTGCTTCTGTTATTGTCAGTGTTATGTTTTCTGTTGTATGCTGATGCAGTGCAGACCTTTCAGTCCAATTTGTATTTTCAATTGCATTACAATGGAGCGATGCCAAAAGCGGGAATGATTTTCTATATAATTCATACAGAAATACTTGAAGTATGAAGTGGACCATTTAGAAACATCACTGACTGTACAATCATTTTTTTATGTGGTCAGACAGAGGTTATTTAAAATGGACAAAGCTGATGGGGATAAAGTTAGAACAAAAGAACTAATTTGCAAGTTAATGGTGCTTAATCAGTTTGTCGCATTAGTGTCTGTTATAACAAAGGGATATGGGCAGAGGGATTTAGACAAAGAGGGTTTAGAGCTGGTGAAAAGGCCAGGGCCCAGATGTGATAACATTATAGTGAGTTTAACATTGTGCTGGCTGAAGGTGAACAAGGATGGACTCTGGAGCCAGTAATGTGGATAATTATGCTTAAATATACAATATTTAAACAATCAAACACCTGACTGGAGGCAGGCTTACATGCAAATGCAGACACATGCTTTTCACCTGATCAGCCATCCTGTGAGTTGTCCCCACTTGTGTTCAGACTAGCGCTTATATAGCCATTTATGGGAGGACTATTTAAATAAAGCCCTTTCCGCCTCACAGGCTGACTAAGCGTTTCCAAAAATCTGGAATCTGGAGAGTGAGAGAGAGTGAGTGAGTGAGAGAGAGAGATTTACAACCTGTAGCTTATATTTGAATGAATTCCCAACTTCTGTGGGATACAGGCTAGACTCTTTACTCATTAAGGTGATGAATATTCAATTTGCAAAGATATGATCTTATTCTGCAAAAGAGCAATATTAATGGGGCTGGGATACATGCTCTTATCCAAACACGAATAAATTAATCATGACTCCCAGGTGTAGGCAGGGTGTGCTGCTGCAAACATCTGTGGCATAAATTACTCTACTGCGAACACATCATGTCTGCACACAGACAAACAGGAGATTTAAGGATTTTTCTGTTTACATGTTTACCCAGGGAAGCGTGTCTGTTGCCCCTGAACCTGGGTAAAGGAAAAACTTAACTGCAGCCTTTAGAAAATTGTAGAGGCTTCCATAACATTTTATTAGAGTTGTTACTTTGTAATAGGATTGTTATTTCCCAGATGTAATGTGATATAGATTGGGCTTTCATTTATCTCGAGGCTTTAATTACCTCCCCCTAGCCTATATAGAAAATCAGCATATGTTAATGTGATATCAGTTTCACCCCAATAAAGCAAGGTTATCTCATATTGTAGTACTTCCTACAAATTGCACAATGTCAAAAGAGACATGACGGTTGGTTTTTAGAGGCTGCAGCTTCACCTTTAACTCAGGTAATATGATTACTATCTGGTGATGGTGTCGTATATTTTATAAGACATAAACGCTTGTGTGAGATATCACTTTCATTACAGCTCGGCGAGCAGCTCCGGTGGCAACAGGCAAACTGTGGTGTTGGTTCAACACAGGGGCATCAAACAGATGGTGTTTAGCAGAACTTGCAATGATTTTTTTTCTTTATGGCATTCAAGAACCAACGCAACTCAGATTGCAACCACAATGACGCCAGTAATGGCAAGTGCAGCTGGTGTTTTTGACTGTTCATTGATAATAGTCTAGAACCCAGGTGAGACTGCTTTGGCAGGTTAGGGTTGACTGGGTGTTGATTCACAATGAGTCAGAACTGCTCAGTAAATTATAGATAGATTATGGATTTTTTTTTTCTCCCATTATATGGAGTTATTGCTTTGGTTTTTTTTTAGACAGTTTTACAGGTTCAGATGGTATTTTCCTTTTGGGTATGAGTCATTCCAACTCTACATATCATACCGAGGTACTTCCCCACACTACAGCACAATAACAGCAGCTGTCAAAAAGAGATCTGACCTTTGGTGTCTGTGAATTATCCTGCGACTGTACATTGTCGCTGCAGGTTTCTACCGAGGTCATTAGGAAGTTGGAGCACTACACCTCATGCTTTATCAAAGCCATACAGATGAATCTTGTGTGATAAATATTCTATCAGGCACCAATCTCTCCCAAGGAGACCTACATCCACTGCTTAAAATATCAGCCCAGCCTTTCATGAATTACAGTAGCAGGGAGTCATGTATTTTATCAGAACTCCTTTTTTAAAATAAATAATTATCCATCAGTTATCTCCAACACCTGCCTAGACATGATCAAAATATATATATAACTCTGACAACACAGAGACACTTTCCTACTGGTGGCTGAGTATGTAAGCTGCATATATTTATTCTGAACGGTGAAGCATGTTGTTGTCTTACAGTAAGTCTTATTACTTGACAGGGGTAAGTGAGCCAAAGTATTTGCTCTGCAGTCTGCTTGCTGTTAAGTTGGTATTACATGGGGAATGCAACTTCAGCCAAGTTTAATATATTGTAGATGCGATGAAATCTACACATTTTATCCTGCTCCGGTTGTTGATTTAACTCCTGAAAACGCTTTGTTGTTTATCAAAGTTACATTTTCACATTTTTTTTTCCCATGAAAATATTCCCTTCATGCCTTAAAATGGCTCATATGTAACTCTACAGTGTTGCTCCCTAGAATGTGCAGATCTATGAAGTCCCAGCCTCTTTCTCTCCATGCATCCCAACACACACTGCAGTTTCAAGTTGGAAATGCTCAACCATGGCTTTGGCTGCTTATTTTGCTCCTAATGTGTCTTCTAGCATATGAAAAACACCATATGGACATGTAAACAAGGTAAAAAAAAAACCTAACCCTAAAAAAAACTGGTTGCCATCAGATGGGGTCTTTAATGGACGAATGCACTGCTTATGAAAATAAAATGCTTGAAATTGTCTAGTTAACAACATCCTGGTTGTTTTCTTCCGACCAAAAAATTACATTTTTGCACATATTCTCACTGTTTGTTGAAAAGAGTACATCTGTAAATAAGTTTGCCCAGGGCCTGTTGTAAACTATCATGTTTTAAATTGGTCTTAGACTTCCCAAATAATAGGCATATCAAGAGATTTTTACACAACAGTCTGACTCAGTGCACATAGCCTGCCAATTCAGGCACACCATCACATTCAGATGTTTGAGTCTTCATTTGCCATGACAACAGTGCAGAGGATAGAGCATGACACATCTTTGGCAGACTGGAGAGTAAAATAGGGCTGTATGTGTTGTTTTCCTGTCACTCTCTGCTTTATGTAACAAACATCTATAAAAGCCACCGCTTCTTCTCGCACAATCCAAATTGCTTTGCAGAGTTGATAATGGTGTTTTATCATGCGTCTGCAGACACCCAGAGACCATTAATGGATGCTCCCTGGCTGGGTGTAACATGATGCGCCAAGCCAACTGGTCAAGTCGCAGGCTGGAAATTAAACCTTTTGCAAAAATGTGCTGGGGATAAATGCATTTCCCCTGTTGTGCTCCAAAACACTGCTGTAAGAGCTGCTACGCCTAACGCACTCAGTTGGCCTAATTATGGGAGCTCAACTGAGTTGTCTGTTGCAAAAACTTGCAATTATTCATGAAAGTAGTCTTAAAATCCTCTGACTCAATTCAGATCAGAGCCTAAAATAATAAAAACAGAAAGAGGCACTTCAGCTGCCTACTGTTCTGCCATAATCACCACGATATATTAAACATAACCAGTTATGATAACGAGAACATTAATTAACCTAATTAATGCATGAGTTGGAAATTTTCTGTGTCAACATCCCTGTTTTTGCATAACCCAAGTGGTATTAATATGATCTCTGGATTGTAATGCATCAAGTACTTACATGGAGATTTAAAGACAATCCATTGTTTGTAATTAACATGCAAATATATTCAAAAAGGTGCTCCAAAGTCAAATTGTCTACTTTGTAGTGCAATCCTGTAATCTAAGAGTGAAGCTCTCAAGTGATTGTGTTCCTATGAATGTGTCAACAGACAGACACGCCGCGACAAAATGCCCAAGATGCTATCGTCTGTGGCAGCTGGAGAATAAAAGACCGAGAATTATGGAGGCATGAGGTTAGAAAATAGAGCCGCTGGTCAAACAATCTGATGCCAGAGCATGCAGCAACAGTGATGGCTGAGGGCCATGCCTCAGCTTGGCCTGGCTCAATATTTACACAGCTGTGCCTGGTCTGGAGAACATCGATGCAGGTCGGCCACCTCGCTGACCACAGTGGGTCACCACAGCACGCAGACACCCAAAACAAACTAGCACAATCTGCTTTGACTCAGGGAACTTGTGGGTGGGCTCTCATGAACATGGCTAACAGTAAACACAGCACTTGTTTCCAAGCGCTAAATATAACCAGCCTTAGCTGCAAAACTTTTATTTACATGAGGCTGGTTTTCATTTCCACTTATTGCAGTCGGCTTTTTGCAAACTTCAGATGCTTTATGAGCCAGCTTCTGTTTATCATAGTGCATTTTAATTCGATTATTGGTAAATAAGGATTCCCATCTGATCTACATGAAGAAAACTGATGTTTGGAAAAAAATAAAGGATACTGTGGTTAGCTTGGAGTTAGTATTAACAATCCATAATTATGACAAGCTCCTGCAGCATTCAATACTGCTGCGTGACAGTGATTCATTCATTCCTTTAACCTTCAGCATTTTCAGATTCCACAATGTTTTGCTGTAACTGTCTACTAATGATGCATTTAATAGAGCTGCAAACGGTGCCATGGGTTGATTTACATTCTTTGCCCTGAACTGTGGGGACAGGCTGAAATCCTCTAAACTGTGGGATGACTGTATAGCATAAGAAAACATAGCTAATACTGGTGACCTATGGTCCAATATGACAAATTTATTACAGTGTGTGGGATTGTATTTGCAAGAATTTTCTGCATAGAGAATACACTTGTTATTGAATCCCGTCTCCCAGACCTTACATTACAACTAATTTACATTCTCTTACCGCCACCCCTGAGGTCTCATTGTGGCCTCCTGTGGCTGCCCCAGATCTGGCAGGCCAAATTCATTCACTGAAACTCCACTGAAAGTCCAAGTTTCAGTGAATGCAACTATGATGGCAGTAGAAGTGAAGGCATCATTAGATAACTGTTATAGCTATGCATATAGAAGCAGCCAGAGAGCGCAAAAAACACAGTTTATGTGCCTTTAGTTGACGTTTGTTGAGTTTTGTCTAATTCATTTTATTCTATAACGCATCTATTATAGGGCTGCATGATGGCTCGGTTGTTAGCACCGCCGCCTCACAGCTAGAAGATCCCCGGTTCGCGTCCCGTTAGGACGACTGGGATCTTTCTGTGTGGAGTTTGCATGTTCTCCCTGTGCAGCGTGGGTTTTCACCGGGTACTCCGGCTTCCTCCCACAGTCCAAAAACATGCTGAGGTTAACTGATTATTCTAAATTGTCCGTAGGTGTGAATGAGAGTGTGCTTGGTTGTCTATCTCTATGTGTAGCCCTGTGATAGACTGGCGACCTGTCCAGGGTGTCCCCTGCCTTCACCCTGAGTCGGCTGGGATAGGCTCCAGCCCCCCCGCGACCCTGCAGAGGATTAAGCGGTGTACAGATAGTGGATGTATGGACTAGAGACTGGACATGACGATAGACTTTTCAGTGAAGAAGAACCTGTCTTGTGCACAGTAGTTCAAGCTTTGAAACCCAACATTTGGTGTTTTTTAATGAGGAGGAAGAGATAAGTAGGTGTCCTCAGTATGTTTATTTGAATTTATTTTCGCCTACTTATTTAAACTACTAAAAACTATTTAGACACAAACTATTATTCTGATCAAACTATTACTCTATTGTATTTTATTGGCTTAAAACCAGTCTGGAGGGGAATTTTGATTTATTATGAATTCTGTCTCCACTGGAAGAGTTATTAAGAATATTATATCTATGAACTTTTAAATAATTACTTTTCTCTGAGCTTTCTGTCCTACATTACACTTCATCACCAAACTTTATTCAGCTCTGTTTGGTTGAGTAATGAGTTTTTTGAACATACTGAACAAACAGTGAAGAACACTATGCTGCAGTAGACAACTTTATGGCATTTTGAAATCATTGGAATCCAAACTGACTCAAAAGCAAAGCCTCTTTACCAACTTATAGAGTTCTTCGATACTCAAAATATACATTTTGAGAGAATGTCAACTCAAGCAAAGAGAACACATGCCGCACCTACAGTGCTGTGAAAACGTATTTTATAGATATCTTCTATTTTTGTATATTTGTCACACTTAAATGTTTCACATCATCAAATTAATTTTAATATAAGACAAAGATAACCCAAGAAAACACAAAATGCAGTTCTTAAATGACGATTTCATTCATTAAAGGAAAAATGCAAAGTCCGGACTTTAATCCCAGCTGAGATGCTGTGGCAAGACCTTAAAAGGGCAGTTCATGTTCTTGTAAACCATCTAATGTGGCAGAATTAAAAACTATTCTGCAGAGAAGAGAGGACCAGAATTCCTCCTGGTGATGTAAAAGACTGATCACGCAATCACAAACGTTTCACTGCAGTTGTTGCTGACAAGGGCTTTTTCACAGGGGGGATATAGGTTTTCAATAAATCTTTAATAAATCATCATTTAAAAACTGCATTTTGCATTTTGAGGGTTATTTCCATCTAATATTAAATAAATACAAATATTAGTTTGATGATATGGAACATTTAAGCGTAAGAAATATGAAATAATAGAAGACATTAGGCAAATAACTGTAAATCCAAATCACAATGATACTGGACAGTGTGAAAAGCAGAAATGGAAATACAGAGATAAGAGACTAAGGCTGTGATATACAAAAGCAGTACTCACAGTAATTCAGTTTTGAACTTTTAGATGAGGTATTTAACTAATTCCCTTGCTCAAGATAAAATATGCAGCTGAAAAAGTCTGCTCTCTGTTAGTTGTAACTTTGCCTTATATATCTACACAATAGGGCTATCGTCAATTGGTTAGTCGATTTGCTCTCATCTGATCAAATTCACATTGGTTGGACTTATGTTGGCTACTTTAATAAGGTGAAATGCCTTACATCAGCAGCCTTCCAGGATTAATCTATTATTTCTGGCAACAGGAGGAACAGACTACTGGGCCAACCTAATAGAGACGACAAGGTCAAACTGATTTAATGTTTTCTAAACGATTACTCAAAGTCAGCTCCACACCATGTCAAAGATGTAATCAGCTGCATTTTGCTAAAAGGGATAGCCAAAAAGTTGAGTATAAACTTTGCAAATAGCAGTTTGTACATCACGGCCCAACAACTAACACGGCAGATCATCTAAAAAGGTCGACTAACTTGTGAACTTTCTCAGTAGTTCTTGTGCTAGGATTACCCACTGATTCAAATTTTTTAGATATCAAATGAATATGGGCAGGTGCACGCTGGTCTGCTCCAGTCTGTTGTTATTCTTTCAGTATAAAATAACCAGGTTAAAATGACTACATTTGCTGCAAATACCAGCTTTTTATGTTTACTTATAATTCAGGTAGATAGTGCACTGTGGAAAATGTAGTTAATCTAAAGTTAAGGTGAAGATTTTTTTTCTGCTTGACCAATCAAATGGTTCTAAAAGAAGGCACGTGTTCAAGATCGACCAAGGTTTCCCTTGATTGCCCTACTGCACTATAATTTTACATTTGAGTGACTTCTTGATTGATTACTCCGTCCTAATCTGCACATGATTTAGTACAAATTGCACTTTGTCCACTCAGCTCTTGTAACAGTATAATACATCAGACAACAATAAGGCCCCATCCACACGAAGACAAGCCCAGGCCTAAACGCACAAATAGTTCATCAAACCCGTGTATCATCCACACGAAGCCGGTGTTTTGGGGGTCTGAAAACGATCATTTCTGAACCTAGGTCCCAGAGTGCAAAGATGTCAAAACGCCGTTTACGTGGCACCGTTGTTACAACGCCCTGTCCGCTTCTTTTTCTGACATGCTTGCGTCATAGCTCCACCTCTCAATAAATGCGCATGCGCCAAACTCAGAAAATGAAAAAAAAAAGAAAAGCTCGTCCACTCGTACTTGCCACCACCATGTTCTATGTTTACATCGTATACAGATTTCTGCGCATGCCTAAAGTCCCGCTGCCAGTTTCCGCTTGTTTCTGTTACGGCGTCATAGCGCCACCAACAGGCCTGGCATGTGTTTTACATTGTTTTCAGGCGTATCAAGTGAATTTGTGTGGACGGACACATTTACTGAAACAGCTCCGTCTTTATGAAGAACGTTTTTGAAACTATAAGTGTTTTGGCTTCATGTGGATGGGGCCTAAGCCTTTGGGCTACTGATCAGAAGGTCAGAGGATCAAACCCCAATGCAGCCATTGTTGGGCCCTTGAGCAAGGCCCTTAACCCTTCCTGCTCCAGGGGTGCCGTACCATGGC
>OMNN01096247.1:19758-62212 GCA_900302755.1 Chromis chromis
CGCCACCAACAGGCCTGGCATGTGTTTTACATTGTTTTCAGGCGTATCAAGTGAATTTGTGTGGACGGACACATTTACTGAAACAGCTCCGTGTTTATGAAGAATGTTTTTGAAACTATAAGCGTTTTGGCTTCGTGTGGATGGGGCCTAAGCGTGCTTGGCACAAACCATTTTTTTCTGATCGCAAGGTAACAAGGTCCTAAGAGGTTTAAGCGTACATATAGAACCAGTTCAGTTTATTCTATACATATGCTACTGTGGCTGCATCTGTGACTGAACATGTTGACAAGATGTATATTTATAACGTACACCCACGCACCACAATCACTTCTATGCATATTTATGGCCATCTGTAAGCTTGTTAATATGACGCATATTTTTACATCATGTACTTTTCCGTGAATTCCCATATAAGCTCAGTTTTCCCCTGGGTATCATTCAAGCGTCACTGTGCGCTATCTTAGGTGTTGTAAGTTACCGTAATTTAATTCATCATTAACCCATAGTTTGTTAAGGTTATGCTTAATCATTCAAAAGTGTTGCCCTATGTTTCCACTTTTCTCCAAATGGGTTGCTTGTCAGGGATTTGGGGTTTCTTTACTAATAATTAAAGACAGAACAGGATAATTTATGAGCAAGCCTGAAGCACTAAGGCCACATTATGTCTCTACCTCTGTGTGAGTGTGTGGGTGAGTGCTTGTATTATCATGTACTACAAATACCTCAAATGCAATGTTATATAACAGTTTCTATTAGTAACAAATTCAACTTAAAAATGATGTGATAGATGTTTCTTGATGGGATTCATCTTTTGTGGTTTAACTG
The DNA here is from genome assembly GCA_900302755.1 of Chromis chromis. Lineage (NCBI taxonomy): Eukaryota > Metazoa > Chordata > Actinopteri > Pomacentridae > Chromis > Chromis chromis. The sequence continues at coordinate 20,584 of OMNN01096247.1, forward strand.
CAGATACAATGACTTTTTATTCAAGGTTTGCCCAATGCTGCAGATTGATAAACAGCCGACCAGGTAGATGTGAAGAAAAGGAGAAGATGATTGAGATAATGACAGAGAAAACACAATCACTCGACAAGAGATTACAACTATAAAACTGATTAATCAGCACAATGGAACAAGAAGAAAAAAACATCATTGCACTCCTTTTGTGAATTAAAAATCAGCACTCAAGGAATCCCAGCAGCATGCTATTTAGCAATTACAACAAATCAAGTCATAGATCAGGTTTCCAATAGCGACCTGAAATCTTCAAATCTGGCTTCTAACTTTTTCAGTTTTTCTTTCCTCAAGGAGAACAAGGCAATTATGAGTGAAGGAAATCAAGCAAAAACTCAAATATGTTATCCTGATAGCAGGGATTATCCTGCATGGACTCATTTTTAGTGCCTCCCAAGATATTTTAGTCGGAGAGTTTAATTTTTTTTTTTTAACTATCATTTATTAAAGTATAAAAGACTTTTTTTTTAAATATCAAATTGCCATCCAGAACAGGAAAATGCATAGATTTCTGTCAAAAAGTGACACAGACTCATTGCCTTTACTGTACCCAGACTGATTATGCTTATTGTCATGTGCATTCATCCCCCAAAGGCCCATTCTGAGCCAGGAAAAACCCTGGATAGATTAGATTGTTTTTTGCGAACAAAACGCCCACATTCCCACAATAAACCTCATTTGTGATTACTGTTTCTAAAATTAAAAATCCACCATTTGATTAACCTGATGCTGCCATGCTTTGTAAATACAAAAGTGGCTTTTATCTGACCATCAGTCCAAAACTCTGATATATGCCTTTATATCATGTATGAAAAAGAAAAGCAGCAAATGCTCTAAACTGACAAGCTGAAGCGAGAGAGCTCTTATTATTTTGTCACGGCAGCATCAGGAACAATGACTGGATTATCAAAATATCTGGTTAAGTAATAAAAGCCTCATTCTCTGATTACTTTTTTTTTTATAAAATTAAAAATCCACCATTCTATAAACCAAGACATTACAACAAATTATAATCCTTTTAAAATGACAGCAGGTTGAAGGTAAAACTCTTGAGTCTTTGTTGTCTTAGAGATATTGAAAATCAAAAATGTCACAAGGTGATATTAAAGATATTAATATCACCTTGTGACATTTTTCTAAAATAAGTAAGCTCTTTGGAACTGATGATTAAAGCTGGTTCTCAGGCTGGAGTGCTTGAAGGTCACTGGTTTTAATACACTCTGCAACTGTGGGGATGATTGACATCAGAACATTATTATTGTGAATTTGGGTTTGTTTACATGCACAGACAGGATACAGTTATTGGCTAACGAAAAATGTATTTAGGTTATGCAAATAAGTCTTCCTGCAAATGAGGACACTTTACAGAATTGTCCTGCTTGTCAGTGGTGTTTCAGCTTACGAGCACACAGATGGGAAAACAGTCAGCCACCAACTGAGCAAAAACCAAAGGGCACAGAAAACGTTGTTTCTGAAACTACAGTGATTATTGCTAATCTCTGTGTTTTCGCTGACACTGAAACGTGCCCATAATGCTGTGCTAAGCAAGTATTTCACAGACTTGTGGTCAGACATTTAATCTTTTTATCATTATTATATTTGAGTCAGATTGGTGCACTGCCAGAGGATGACGGAGAAAGATGAGGTGCTGCTGATCACAACAATAAAGTTGGAAGAAGTCGTGAGTGCAGCAAAGCAAACTGGCTTTGGATCCCTTGTCAGGTGGTGGTTCTTTAAAAGCTGACCTTTTTCAACATTTTATTACCTATAACTCTGCAACAACATAAAAAGGTAAGGGTTTGCATTTTTCAATTGAAACTGAGTACACTGAGTTCAAAATAGTTTCTCCTAAGCAACATGCCTCCAGTGAATAGGGAATAGAAGTTTGAGTCCTCTAATTCATGCAGGATGTTCAGCAACCAGCATATTATTTCTAAGCCTATTCAGATTTTTTAGAATAGTTACATTAGTCCTGGACACTACAGGCGGTAGACAAAGTTCGGTTGCATGAACAATTCTCAACTCAAGTGTGCTTCCTCCCTGGCTCATTAACAGCCTATCACATCACTGGATAATGAAGCCCCTTCGCCCTCCATTGCTTTCCCCATAACTTCCGTGCAGGTATCCCGAGGGGTGCTAGTCCGCAGCCAGCGGTCTGCAACTGGACTGGTCATCGTGCTTGAAACCGGTCTGTGATGCAAAAAAGGTTGCAGTTTTTTTTTTTTAATTTAACGTTCTTTTGTCCTAAATAAATAAAATTACTTTTAACTGCTAAATATGTATTTACTTTTTCGAGTCTCTCCCTCTTTTCAAATAAGCTCCCCAGAGATGTTTGTTTTTTATAATTTTGGCAGGGGGTTAGATTGACGAGTCAAGTGCAGGAAACGAGCACAGACGGAAGTGATGGGAAGACGATCTAGTCATTTTTCAAAATAAAACACCCTGCGGACTCCGCCGGAAATAAAACGTTTTTATTCTTTCTGTGCGGCCCGGTAACAAATGACCCACGTCCCGGTACCGGTCCAAAGCCCGGTGGTTGGGGACTGCTGGCCTAGGTAATTTAAAACTATCAATAATTATCAATATCGACTGACAAGAAACATTTTATCATGATAATATTTTCAACTTTATCGTAGTTACATACTAAAAGCTACTCATAGTAAATAGTACAAAATGATAAAACAAATTTCCCATAAGTGGCATATTATATTTGATCACTGGTCCAAAAATCCAAAAGATATTCAGTTTACTATCAGAAATGTAGCAGACCCTCTCATTGAAGTCTAAAAGTTGGGCTGGTCTACAAAACCCCTCCTTTTCAAAATAAACAGTGACATTGATACTTGCTGAGCAAATGAAGTGCAAGTCAAACCAGGTTTGGAAAAATTATCAACAGAGTTCTGACTAGGACTCAAAAAATAGTCACTTACTCAAAATAACACCTACGGGTGTAAAGAATGTCACCACAAAACAAACCTGTCATGCTCATTTCTCCCAGTTTGTACATACAATGTCACACATACTTGCCAATTCTGAAACTGAGCCACACATGTTTGAAGTTTATTGTATCACAGTTTCAGTGAAAGAAAATGAGAGAGACTGGCTGTCAGCTTTATGCCAGGTGCAACTGCAGTATTCTGCTCAGTTGATTAGAGTGCTAGAGGGGGACCGAGGAAAGAAGCCATCGCAGTAATCTCACAGAGGACCAAACACCATTTCAAGGTAAACTGACCATAATCACTTTTTTTTGGAAAAAAAGAAATTACATCTTGTTTTTCACACAACAAACAACTACTGTGCAGGCTGAAGCGTCCTGTGACAAGATGACAAATCACAGACCACACTTAAAAAAAACTGTATTGTTGGAATAAGCAGAAGGGCTCTTGAATGCCTGCAGTGTAATTAAATACTCAAGAGTCAACTGCATTTTTTGAACAACAAATGATAGCTACACCAGCAATAATTGAAGTTTTTGGTAACTAGAAGGCAACAGGAACATTTATATTTACACATCACTTTTTTCAGCATCTATGAATGGAGCTAAATTATCACTTAGAGCTGTGTTTTGGTTCCTCCTAATTCTTGAGACTAAAGTTCTTTTGCTGCTAAATGCTCCACTGTGTTTACAGCTAGTCATTAACTGCGTCTAAAGCACAGTTTTTAGAGCCTTTGTGCTGAAAACAAGCGTGAACCAAAACAGCAAACTTATGAGCTTAATAATAAGCTGAAAACAGCGCTGTCCAAACTTTCCTCCTCTACTTAAACTGAGCAAAAACGTGATTGGCTGCGGCACAGTGAGAAAGATGCTTATTGGACACACATGTACACCTTGGCGGTGGAGGACAGTATTGCAGACAAAGATTAGCGGCGAGCATGCTAACATTCTGAAACAAGGGCTGTTGTGAATTCTGTTTATTTTTATTTTATTTTATACAGTTATTCTCGCAAGGAATTTACTAACATATGGCAGCACAATGTCAGAGTTATTATGTTTATTTATAAGTGTTGCAACTGAAGAGAAGGCAATTCTCTGGTGTTTTAATTACAGAAATTACCACTAATATGTATCTGAGCCGCAAACAACCATCCTGAATATATATTAATGTCCCCTTTCTTTTGAGTAAGGTTGAGCTTCATTTGCTGACTTTGTACTCCCTGATAGGAGCTCTGTAGCAGTCATTACAGATTATTCAGCTAGTCTCACAGGGTGGAAGCTCAACATGCGTCAAAGCTGCGGAGACATGAATCATCAATTCAGACCAAAAACAGGGAGAAGAGATGTGTGAGTTGGGGCTTTAATTGAGTCAGACTGACAGAGCTTGTATCCAGGCAGCCATATGCAAAACTAATCACTAAAAACGAAATCTGTCGGGAAAATTGTGATTCAGATTCTACCCCAAAAGATCATCATACAATCTTCTGTCTAGACCATCATACAGAAGAACATTCACCCCAGCTGAAAATTGCTATAAAGCTCTGTAAAGCTGAGGGGAGCTGCAGATTTAGATGATGATGATCTGTAGGTTCATCACTATAAGCGACATTGTCACGCTGATTCTGCATTGTCATTTTTATGAAGTATGAATTGTAGCAGCTTTAACCACACAAATTAAATTAAGTAGAAACTTTTGATGTTCTTGACAAACAGTAACCTGTTATCTGTTGTTTTGGTGCTGCACAAAGATACATCATAGTAATAAATAATATTCCTCCTATTGTTGCTGTGATTATGTAGTCCAGTTAAGGTCTTGATTTCCTGTGGGTGACAGCATGACTCACATAGGACAATGACAGTGACATCAATGCTCAAGTCAAGCTCAGTGGCAAGCCCAGGATTCCCTTGAAACTGGGTCTCGAGAGGATGACTCATGAGGTGGAAAGGGCACTCGATGCAACAACACTCTGAATTGTCTAGTCAAAATATACCCTTCCAATAGTGCCTTATAGATGATAATGCTGCAGTGTTCAAGTGCAGGACATGACTGCACCACTTGTGACACAATGAGATCAGTGTGCTTCACCCAGTGCAACAAAAAATAGAGCTCTGGGATACGGATGTAAATTGTCTAAACTTTCTTTGTTTAAGCTGCTGCACACTGATAAGACACTAAGATGAAAGGATACAAACACAATAATGAAATACAATAACAAAAAAAATCCATGAGAGTTAACATCGCATACCACCTCTGGCAGTGTGCTGCAACATCACCACTGTATTCTCACACTTCATAATACTTGCTGGAATAGCATTAACAGCTGAATAAGACTGTATCTTTTGGCAAAACTAAACTAAAAAAGAATTCTATGGAAAATGCTATAATAACAGCCGTTGCTTTGTTTAGTCAAGATTTAATAGGTTTGTGAATTTGTTAGTTTGGATATTATTTATGCAATTTGTATCTTGTTATTAATATTAAGCAAATTTGATTGTGTTTTCTGTGAATGAATAATAACTACAGAGTGTTTTGGAACCGAGGCTCTGTTGTTTTCTCCCCCCACAAGGATGCGACAAGGTCAGCACAGCAGAGATTGGGGACAATAATGTCCCTGCAGGGGAACATGGACACAGTCCTATCAGGTAGAAGATGGATACAGGAGGGGCTTGTAAAATGCTATATGAATGCTATATGAGCAAAGAGAGCAGCAGCAGGAAGTGCTTGCAACAGTTACTGCAGGGTTTTACTTGAGCCCCCTAAACAGCACATGTTCCGCATTTTAAATTAAGAGCTGAAACCCAAAAAAAACAAAAAAACATCAAAGCTCCTGTTGGCTCTTTGCTTCTTGTTTTCTTCTGCAAAATTTACAGCCAACTATCTGACCTTTAACGAAAATTCTCCAATACAGCACACTTGCTGTAAGAAAACTGAGTCAATATTGTGTTCTAGAAAGCATAACCAGATGACACTGTTTGAAGCATTCTCAGTGTTGTAAAGATAAGATGTGAAGCTTCAGTGATTGTGATCAGAAATGTGCAGCCAGAAAAGACAGATATAAAAAAAGAGATACTAGTCTTCAGTGAGAATTGTGCTGTACTAAGAGGGAGTTATATTCCTATTCTTTGGTTTGTGGGGACAGAAGTTGTGCCCCTGCTCCAGATGTCAAATTCAAAACATGCAAGCTGACAATCAACTAACAGTTAATTCAATGAAACGTAAAATAGTGACTTGATTTAAAGATTGTTGGAACAAAGTTCTTTACAGTAGGATAACTTGTAGTTCTGTTGCTAACCCCAATAAGGTGCAGGAATATGGATGGGTGGGCAATAAATCAATAATGAATGTACCAAATTCAAAGTAAGGTAGTTAGATATAAATTAATTGTTTTTTCTGCTACTGTTATTAAAAACAGGTCATTAAAAATTATTACATTTTACCGTGATACATTTTTCAGCTAGATCATCCAGCCCTTGAGTTTAGAGAGAAATAGACTGAATTTGGGCACCCTTTTTAGGATTTGCTTACACGACATACAGTGAAGATGAACTCTAAATTTTATCCCTGTCTATTCAGCAGTGTAAATCTAACAAATCCAAACATTCACAAAACCCAAACAACAATGCTACTAATGAAATTCACCTGAACATGACATATAAGACACAAAATGAAAGTCATATACAACACACACCACCATCCTACATTTCAACACAAACATCAAACAGTCTGTCTACAGTTTAAAGTTCCAGTACACAAGTACAGGTCCTCTCCTGTAACAAAAAAAAGACAGATTCAAGTTACACACACCAATGGCCCACCAAATGAATGCAATACTGCAACCCTCCATTCTGCAGAAGGAGGGGGGAGGAGGAAGCTATGTTTGATTCGCTGGCCACAACTTTATGGAATCGATTTAATGCTGCATTCTGTGAAATGGTCCCCATACATCTTTTCCTCAGACAAAGCTGCTGTAGTAATTGCCTGGGGTACGAGTAAGCACCAAAGTCACTAGGGACAGTTTCACAGTGAAGCATCCAACATTAAGATTAGTACAAAGTGCAGATTTATCCGATGAGCCTGAGATGATTCAGCAGAGCTGAGCTGTGTAATATTTGCAAATAAAGCAGAATTTTGTGTGATGGTAGGACCAAAGAAGGATTTGTCACTTAAAGCAATGAATACCAGATATGTCTGAGAAAATCTGACATTATCATAACTACAATACATCTCTCTGAATTAGAGAGAGATGTGCTTTGTAGTCCCAACAAGTAAAAGTACAACTCGAAAGTATAAATCTGTACCTTGTTTTCCCAGAATCTTTTTCAATGTAGTTAAGCCCCACCATCTGGCCCTGTTAGCAAATGCTTACCAGTTCTATCTCTCCGCTGCATATACAGCTAGAAAAGAATGAATGAATACACTCCGAGCTTATCAGCTTTATCCATTTTTGGTTAGCTTAAGCAGAGATCTGATTACTAAACATTTTGATGCCAAACTCTGCAAGTCTCATCAAAATAATCCAGTGTCTTGAGTATGTAACCTGTAATCCATCCTAAAGAATCATTAGTGAAGCATAGGGTGAGTAATGGCTTAATGAGATCAGCCATGAGGTCAGAGGTCTTCTAAGTCTTTACACAGTGTTCTCCAAAGCGGATCAAAGAGCCTGGCATGTCAACACGGGAAACAACTGCAAACATTTCTTTACATTTGACTAACAACCATATGGCAAGACAAATCTTTACTTGGAGTTCAAATGGATCTGCTAAAGCCATGAGCATCTGCTGTAACGTGCAAGCACAGCAATCTAGATGATGCAAGACTAATTTTCTCCCGTGCTTTGATTTCAATATGTGCTCATTCTGTTCCATATCTCTTTCACAAAGACCCCAAAGCCCTTTTCAGACGTGGAATATGTAACAATACTGCCTCTGTCAAGTCTTGAAAATGACAGCTGTGTGTCATTCAGACATATGGGACTCTTACATTAATGTTCCTTACGGCTTCACTCAGATATGACAGCACATTTAGAAAAAGAGCAGAATGTTGGTGAGGTATTTGGCTCCTGGGGAACAAAGAAGTAGAAATGACTTTAAAAAGTTATGATTAGGAGGACGACAACTGTCTTGGTTCTCTCTCAGGCTGTATCACTGATGGATTTTAATACCACCCTTGTTGCTTTACTGGCCATTATGAGAATGAGGAAAGCTGGTCACTGCATCTAGCAGTGAGACAGATGATACATTTTCATCAGTTTCATCGTGTAACTGTATTTAATAGTGAAATGTGCTGCCAGTGCACAAGCACTAAATGACAGGACATTAAATTGGAACTATTGCTAAATTCCTATTTATTCAATGTAATGTCACAGGTGATACAAGTGCCACACTGCTACAGCCTTTACATAGAATAGAATAGAAGAATAGAATGTTTTTATTGTCATTATACACAAGGTACAACGAAATTCCAAAGACAACTCTGTGGTGCAAAATACACATGTATAAAGAAAACATTAATTAAAGAAGACATTAATCTGGCAGCATTTGATTCAGACTTGATAAAAGTGACACTAAAATGTTCCTTAGTTGGACCTAGCAAGATTGCAATTGTGACCAGGTTTAAAATAATTCCTTGATGAAACTGAGCAACAGTAACACAATTACTACAAATCATCGGTGTAAACACTTTGCATTGAAGCTGTGTTATTACTATATACAACTTCACTGTGTTTAGCGCAGATAGCAAACTGGAGAAAAAGAGAGAGAATAGCAATGGGCGAAGAGAAGTGACAACCCAGAGAAAAGCACAGAACAACTGTACTCTGTACAAGGTGTCTGTTGTAAAACTGAACTAGCCTACCACAAGGACGATGTCATGACGACGTGATGCAGAACATTCAGTCCACAGAGGCGACCCGACACGGCAACATTAATTATAGCAATTAATGTAATTTAATTCGACTGCTATTTGAGATGGAAGTTAGTGCAGGAAGCTTTATAAACTTCACCGTGTTTGGCACAGATAGCAAAATGGAGTAAGAGAGGAGAGAGACACAAAATGTCTTTTAGTCTATCACAAGCATGACGTCAGCGAACAGAACATCCAGTCCACAACATGGGCATGACACAAGGTAACGTTAATGTTAGCAATTAATGTAACTCAATATGACCTCTAGTTGAGTCCAATAAAGTGCAGGAGCCTCAGGTTCTGTCAACAACAACCAACATATTGACAGATAGGCGAACTGAAACCGTGTTAGCTGTGGTGTTAGTCAGCAGTGTGGAGCTGTGTCACTTATCAAACAGACTAAAGCTGATTTAGCTACCAGCAATAATATATATATATATATACAAGGCAGATTTGTCGGACATCCTGCTTAACTAAGCTCATTCACTCCAGTGTAACGCTATTAAGTTGCTGTCTCACCAGCTAACCGCTAACGACAGCTATTTTGTCATGGACATTGTGTCATTTTTGGTATCTTCGTTGAATTCTGACGAAGGTCTTCAAAGTAGCCATGGAGGATTCAGAATATGCATCTGTATCTCTACTAACTTTACCCGGAGAGCTGCTATGTTGTCTTAAGTCTTTATAGGGCTCAGTTCATGTATGGAGGTATGCGATTAAAGCAATAGAAATTACAATTTTTTTTAAAAAGGAAACCAATTTGAGCAAATAAAAGTACTGATTAAAGTCCTGCCTTATTTTTTCTTTTGGATATTTACTACTGCTCCTTAATAAAACAAAAGCTTTTTTTAATCGATTACTTGATTAAACTATCAAATATATGGTAGAATACTTAATTACTAAAATAATAGATAACTACAGCCTTACTTACAGAGTGACCAGTTAATTCAGGCAAGAGGCCCACAGGTTAAATACATTGTCAGATTAATGGAAAGGAGTTTGAGATGTCGTAAAGGGGCTAAATACACGCACTAGTCAGGCAGGAGCTCAAGCCAGTTTACGTGACACCTAAAGTACAACACACACTCACATTGTTCTGATCCGGCTTAAGGAGGAACCCAGACCAATGTCCATGACCTTTCCTCTCGAGTGCAGCTCAATGAAATACACACTCACAGACAACACTCATATCACATCGTGAGAGCTAAGGTGAGAATACACTGGAGCCATCGGTTCCCATTTGAAAGTGCTTTGAATTAAAGGGATTTAGTATTACACTCTCACAGAGTTCAGGGACTCACGAAAGATAAGATTAAAACAAGACTAAGAGTCTGCAGCCAGCGAGTGGCACTGTGAGGCTGTAATATTCATAGCAAAGAAACCTAATCTGTAAGACAGATAACCCAAAGCACTGAATAAATTGAATGCCTGCAGCAAATTTCATGGCAATCCATCCAACAGTTGTCTAGACATTGTACTGTGAACCCCAACTTTCAACCTAATTATGGTGCTAGAGGAAATGTCAGGTGATACTCAGAGTCATTAGGCCATTTCCAGTGCAGGAACTTGGAGCAAGCGCATGATGGCAGCAACATTTACAGGAACAGCCCCCTTGCCATACCATTGTTTCCAATGGGCTGTGGAATCCAGCAGCTTTGACCACAACGTTAACTCTGAGTGTGCAACAAATAGCACATAAGTAATAGAACAATGGAGGTGTGTTATTTCAGTCAAGATGGTGAATTCAATGTTGTTGGTGGCAATGTTATAGAGAAGAAAACTGCTGCTTGACGATGGCAGAACAAAGGGCAGAAAACATGGCATTCATTGTCCTCTCTGAGTTTAACCAATCAGTGTTGATACCTACACAGCAGGTTTTAAGTGCTATTAACAAGCTGCCCTGGAGCAGATACTTTTTCTTAAACTAAAAGCAACCCTGGAAGAGGTTCTAATGGGGCGTTTTGCGGTTGGAACACGCACAAAGGTTTGGGCCACCCCAAAAGTCTGAGGATTAGAAAACAGCCTATCATCATCCAGCCTCTAGGGACCAAGAAGGCCTATTTATGGCAATGAATTCAATAGCTCATGAGATGTTGTAAAGGACCCACAAACTGACCCACAGACTGATACTGAAACACCACTATCTTAAGAGATTGTAACATCCTGACTTGAGTCCCTATATGTAGGTCAACCTGCAACAACACTGTATCCTGCATTTCCCATAATGAAACCAATATCTGCTTTTCTTGAGACACCTCCAGTCAGTGAGCCTCCTTGTTTCCAACATATGTAGCTTCTAATCCAACTGAGATACCACTAATGACGTCAAAGGGGTTATTTTCCCAGACTTGACAGAGATCCTTCCAGAGCCACAGAAGACTGTACCTTTTTCACAGGCTGTGTAGTTATCTCAAAGACTGTCCTTTACGTGTTAAATCAGTCAGGTTCTCCTCCTTTATAACTGGAAAAATGTTAGGTCCTGTTACACAAAATGGATAATAGGTAACGACAGATATCCTCTCAAATTCAAATTTTTCATTCACTTTTGTGAAAGTGGTTTGAATATCAACACAAGGTGCAATAACCGCATGTATTAAACATCAGAATGTTTCCTCAGACTCTCAAATGTGGTCAATGATTCTCACATTCGCACACTCATGCGCACACACACACACACACATGGGAGTATACAAATGCTTGAATAAAAATCACTTGAATAATGAGTGAGATGTTAATAGACACTGTGGAGCAAAAATACAACCCACAATGGAAATGAAGGAGCTACTTATGATTGTGAAATGTGCAAAAAGCTCTAGAGATAACTGAGAAAATAAAGAATTAAAATAAAACAAGAACTTTCAAATTGGTAGCAGAATTTCAAGTTCTAGTTTGATCCACTGGCACACGTTAAATCAGTTTATTCAAGTAAATAAATTCCTTGTACACTAGCTGGTAGATGATGATACTGTCAACAATAAGCCATAGTGCATATTTTAAAGCCTTAGTGTATAGCATAGTAAGAAACTGGGACATTGAACAAGACCCATAGAGGCAAGAAATCCATAAGATGAAGGGTTTGCTCCATCCAGGTGACCACTCCCTGTCGACCTCATCAAGTGATCACTGGCCAAAGCCAATTAGTGTGATGACACACAGGAACATCATCCATTAGCTTCACAGGGTTTCACTGTGTGCAAGACTGATACTTTATTTAGCTTGCCATTGATTAAATGTAGCGTCCCACTCAGACTCGACTTTCACCCTCCAATATGAGATACAGTGATCTAATCAATTGATGAACTCCTTGATGCGCATTTAAGCCTTAGTAGAAAGGGTGCATATTAATGCAATCATTCAATTTGAAACATTTGTTTAAAACTCTTTTCGTAAATCAAGCATAATAATTTATCATAGGTTACTAAAATACAGATTTGATGGCAGATTTGTCCATTTGAAAGTGAAAAGACATCAGAGCTGAAGTTCAAAATATGCTAAATATGATTGAAAGGGTTGGTTGCAATGTCTCACACATTACACGGAATGATTGTGTTCATTGTGTTCAGGGGTCGCATCCTTTACAGGCTGCATATGAAGACCGACTGTGTCACAGTGAAACAGCAAGGTTGTGACATTTTGAAGGTTCCTTAAAATGTGGCCGAGAAATGGAGCCAAACCTAACCCAAGATGAATTGCACGCTGGTTACAACCAAAGCAGCAGCTGAGGAGTACACTTCAAATTTAAGTACTGTGTTTCATCTCAGCAAAATAGCAAACAATATAAATGTTAAAAATGTGTTCCTGCCATTGTCAAGGTTGCAACAGGAGCAGAGGTTTGTGATGAAAGGGTATGGGCAGGAGTGATTGGTAACACAAAGAGGAAGTTCTCCGTAGACCAGACATCTCATCTAACAACGCTCTGCTTGGCCTTCGTATGCAGTGGCCTTTGTAGACAGCATCTTTTGAAGAATGCAGGTCCTAATGTATGAATTGTTTAAACAGTATTTCAGTAAATATATTTTTAATGTGCAGTTAGGACCTGGTACACATTCTGGTAGTGGTCACTGAATTGCTACAGGCTACAGGTGTAAGTCTGCCTTTGGCTACTCATTTCAGACAACTTTGTCCTTCCCTTCGCTATATCTCCGTGTTTTCAAAATCCACTTTGCTACAGGAAACAACAACAAATACCTCCAGGCAGCAACCTATCACACTGAAAATATCAAGTTTTGCCAAGGATTTTATAAGGCAGTAAGACAGCCCTGTTGTGAAATATTCCACCAAAACAATTCAACCTGTCACTATTTTGAGGGAACGCCAAAGCCGCATCCGTCGCTTAGCTCTGCCCAAGACGATTGTGGTTGTACAAACAAGCCAAAGCATTTTTTTCACCCCAATAACAGAATAATAGTGAGGTGCAGCCAGACCATTATGTAGGACAGAATGGACTGGCTAAGTGAGATTATATGTAAAATAACCATAAATAATGAGCATGTAGAAAATAGAACAACAGTTTGTTATGTTAGCCTATATGGCAAATTTTACGTTGAAGATGACGTTAGAGAGGAGAAGACTGCTACTCTACAAGAGCATTGAGAGGGTTTAACCAATCAGCTTTGCAACCCGCACAACTGGCACTTTTTCAGAACCTGCACAAAGGTTTGGGCTGCTCTAAACAGTTCCTGCAGTAAAAACTGGCTTTATCATAAAAAGAACATGACTAGGCAGGAATAAATTAAAGTAGAGCCAAAACAAAGCCCCAACATGTAGATATCAAGAGAAAACAACTGCTGTGATGTGCAGAGTAATCTAGGGTATTATGTATTGATTATCCGAGATGTGTGTTTGCTAATGTCTGTGTGTAATATGTTAAATGTGCTCTGTGATCTTTTGGGTGACTTTTCACTGCAATCAGGGACTTTGCAAAGCTGGCAAATGCAGCATGAGGCACACCACAGGATTCCCTCTAAAGGGTAAATTAATTTAATGCTGTGCAAGGGTAATATTTCCTGCAATTAATTTGATTAGATTTAAAGATTCTCATTCCAGTGTGTCAATAAAGTACCATCTGATTTGCAAACAAGATTTTCTCAGACTCCTAAACCGCTTCATGTGGGTGTAAAATAAACTCACATCAAAAGCCATCAAGCACACTGTTGTGTCTGACAATCACAAAGCACATCTAATCAATCTGAACAGCTACCATGTTTTGAAATTACAGCCTGTAAGCTGTAAAGGCTTTTCCCATTTTCTCTAGTCATCAATTTCAATTTCATTGTTTTCAACTTTCTTAGTCTAACAAGCGGCTCTAAAGGAATATGGTTTAGTGTATCCAGCTCCCTGTTCCATAATTACAAGCTGTTTTCATAAGCGATGGTGGGAAAGGCGCTTACATAATCAAGGTGATTATAATTATGTGAAAAGTTCATAAATCACAAATCACAAAGTGATTTTTGCTCTTTCATTAATAATCCCATGAAATCAGTAAAGGGTTAATCTGACTCCTTTAAACACTGATTTATAATAATTGGAACCAAAATACAGTTTTCTCCCATTTTTATCACACTTGAAACGTAGGTACTGGTTTGTTGTTTACATGCACATGTGCGCGGTGGGAGTTTCATTCCCACCAGACACATTTAAATAGAAAAAATAATTTTGAAAGCAAACAAACTTGTTTGTGTCCTAAACAAACCCATCCATGAATAGTCACAGTAAATATGGGTCAGTGTCATTATCAGAAGCGACCAAAGAGGGGCTGAAACAGAACGAGGTCAGATAGGACTGCTTTTTTAGTGGCCACTCCGCCAAGCCACTCAAAATAGAGGAAAAAAAAAAACTCGACCCACATGCCAAATCTCTGCCTCCCCGTCATGCCAGCATACACAGCACCTTCCTAGCTGCTGATAGGAGAGCCTCTACAGCACAGACAGGATCAAACCTATTGTGAAATACATAAAAAACAGAGCAACAACTGTGGAGGAGGGGTTTCTACTTGGACCTTACAGCTATGTGGGATTTGTGAAGTGCACTGGCAACATATTATAACACATTATTCTTATGCATTTGTGGTACTTAATTGGTGGGATTTTAATTTCTAACTCTGCTCAGGCTCTGCTCAAACAACAGTAAACAACTCATGCTTTGAGGGTATGACAACAAGTCTTGGCACACTGCAGTTCACGTCAAAACAGAAGAAACACTTGGCACCCTGATTTGGTCTATAACATTGTTGGCAAGAGTTTGACCTAGATAGACAGTTACAGATGTTGACAATTGCCAAATGAAAATAATGTAATTAGACTGCAGGATTCCTGAAGCTATACTGTAGATACTGATCAATATGTGTGTCTTTGGGACGTTAACACAAAATTTTGAAGTAAACAAATTCACATGTGTGTCACAACTGTTGTCAGTTTATTACATCATTTATTAAGTAAAACAATTAATAGCATAATCAGCTAAATGGAAAAAATGGAAAAAAAAGGAGATAAAAATGATTAAGCTGTTGTATTAGATCGCCTAGATAACCTCACTGAGAAATATTAAAAGAGTAAACTTTATTTTGGAGATTTACAGTAGTGTTAATGGACATGTGTGGATACCTAACCTACCTTTTACCCATGGTAAATTCAAGTCATTTCATATATATTAACAGCACTTCACTTATTTGTGTATTTCCGAGTCACACTATTTCATTACCTTAAGCACAGCGGTGGGGAGCAATCTCCAATAGTTACACCAATCTTACTGCTGCAACCCTGTTGTTGGAGACGCCTGTAGGAGCGACCCAAAGACCGTCTCACTGCTGCCATAGCAACCAGCTAAAAAAAAAAGCAGCCTGACCTGATGTTAATATGATTTGACAAGCAAGAATGTGCATGTGTGTGTGTGTGTGGGCGGGTGTTTTATTGAGAGTATATACTTTTCTTGTGCGTGCATGTTCTCGGCTACAGTCTGTGCGTTTCAGTGTGCATGCGTGTCTGTGTTTGTATGTAAAGCTCATTAGCTCCTCAATGTGCCGTTGCTATGCTTTTTAGCTGAGACTTAAACAAAAATGAGAGTGGAGACAGCCCTTAGTCCTCGCGCTCACGAGGTTAGAAGGTTTGTGAGTATGTGGCACTTAAATTAATCCACGGCAATCCCTGCAATTTCGGCCATTCGCACATTTTTAAATCATACAGTATGGAATCCAGTGCTTCGGCACAAAATGACCCTAATAAATCCACAGGGAACTGATAGGGTTGGTGATCAATAATTACCCCCCAACCCATTCATGCACTCTCATTTTTAGGCTCTGACTGAGGACACAGCATAAGGGAGAGGCCAGTCATTCTGGAGTCTGTATCAGAAGTTAGTAAGCCTAACATTAGTGACCCTAAATAATGGACTTTCAAACTAATAAAAGGCAAATCCCAATATTTTTTTAACCTGGTTCTTCTCCTCAACCATACAATCTGCACCTTTTTTGATTCAGGAAATGCCTCGCCCTCATAAAGCAATCCCTACCCCCAGATGCAGCTACAGAAACATACATTAGCTAATCCATTTCGCTAAATTCTGTGTTTACATTCTGTCTGACTCGGAGGCAAGCAAAATAATTTCAGTAAAATTGAGGTTTATTTGGAAAGCTTTTAGAGGCTAGTGCTGCTTGCCCCAGTAAACATAGTTTTCCTACAGTTGCATTTCTCTAATCTTTACACCGGATGAGGCAAGTGCAAAGCTGATGGGCTGCAGAGCCACAATGGTTGCAATTATGAGGATTACAGCCAGGTCAAAAAATACCATAACTTCTCTTGAAAGCAAGGGTAGACAACGTTTTTGTTTTTTTTGGCATAATTGGGGCAAAAGTTGCATACTAACATTTTAGTATGTTCAAATGTAAGTGGCCTGAGAATAACTAGACTTCTGTGATTCCTCTTGGCTTGTTTACAGGCTTTAAAAAGTCTTATCTAATCTAAGGAAACATTGCAGGTTCTTTTAGAGAGAGAGCAGAGTTCATATTGACTTTCCTACAAATGCACATAAGCATGCTTGTCTTTCAGATGGTGGGAGGCCTGATTCAATAGCTGGGAAATCCTGCAGGATAAGGTTCTGTTCCAGCATTGGCAACAACTGAAAAAAGGAAGATAGACTTATCAAGAAGAGTCAAAAAGAGAGTCTGACAATAAATGCAATAAAACAGTGTCAATATGGGCAAAGCGTACTCATTGAACTGTAGCTACGAGTACATCCAGTAATATTTCTATATTCTTTTGAACAGGTCAGCTGCTCAAATAATTTTCCTGAAATAGCTAACTGTGTTGTAGTGGTTGGTAAATTTACAGTGCAACCTGGGGATGAGTGGCGATGTTGAATTTTGCTTATAGTTTAGCCTCCTGCTAATTTAATTTATGTTTACAATCAAAGTTGGGCATATGCTTGTGCTCATCTGCTGGGAAGGTTTTAAGACACAAAGGCGAGAGCTGCAGAAGGAGGGCTGTATTTTGAAATTCCCGATTTTTTTCCAGTTTTCTGCCTACCTCAGCCTTAACTGGTTCTGTTGATTATACATTTTCCACTCTATTCATCAACTCGTTCTTGTAAAACTGCATGCAAATTAAATTGCTGATTGAACATCAGTGGTAGAAACAGACTTATTAGGCCGTTTAGTATATCTCACTTTCAGTTTTAGCTGACAGTGGATTTTCGTACCTATAGCTACAGGTAGTGATCTTCTTTTGCCTCCCACCAAAGTGCTGCCATAGCAATACTGTCCTTTTTACATGAAAAACACTGCTGTAGAATCCTGGTATATAAACTTGCCAAGAAATCAGGTTTCTAAGCAAAATTTGTGTGTGTTATCTGGGCCTCTCTAATCCCTTATCCCCATTAAGGAAGCTGGATCTCGTCTTTTCATGATATTTAAAAAAAATTCAGGTTACAGCAGACAATAACAAAGTAACATAAATGTATGCAAAAGCACTGACGATGACCGACAATCAACCAACAAGCCCTGCCTCAATAGCGTGTCCTGTTTTGTCCCGTTCCTGTCGACTCCTGCTCCCCGATCGAGCTGCAATTTGGTAAATTAAAAGGTGATCAAGGAGATTAGAGTAACTACAGACTGCCACATCCCATTTGCCACACTATCACCAAAATAGCCTCTCAGACAGAATAAAGAGCCTTTCATCGAATGTTACTATAGCAGTGGCTGTAGGAACTGCCAGCAACAGTATTTTAAGATCAGAACATCTTACTGCTTGAGCTCTTGTATATTCCGCACATTCAAATGTACAGAAAATAAGTCACTAATTATTTTCCAAGGCACAACTGCTCTCCGGTAACCTGACTTGTATCAAAGCATCTGCAGGCCTGGTACCATTACTGTATGACATTAATGATCATACAAACACAATGCATGTGATAGTTATATGGTTTTAAAAGAGTAACCTTCAATAATTTATTAAAATCACGAACAAAAGCAACAAAGTTTAGTTTGAAAAAATATTTTTTCCAATTAAACAACATAGTGAAAAACAGCTGTGAAGAAAATACTTTATGTTGTAGCTATAGTTTGAATTATGATTTAGCTATATCAGCTAATGACAAAAGTTTGCATGTTCTCCATGTGCTTCATGGGGTTTTTCTGCAGGTGCTATGGCAAATTGTAGGTGTAAGCATGCATTGTTGTCTGTTAGTGTTAGTCCTGTGATGGAAGGTGACCCCACCTCTTGCCCTATATCAGCGGGGATAGGCTCCAGCCCCCTGTGACACAAGTTAAAGCAGGTAAAGGTAATGGATGACTGGATCGATGGAACTAATGACAGACAGGAGAAGACAAGAAATGTATAATTATGAATATTGGTTAAAGTGGATCTTTTCTACTAAATTTGTTCATTTGTTGCTGAGGCAACTGCTTAAAAACTCTGCCAATGTTTAGGCTGTCTACATGGCATCTTAATGTCCTCTTTCCCTAATTTGAATACCACTAATGACTGGCAGATGATGAAGTCTGTAGCCAGCCAGTGGAATATCTAGCTCCACTATGGCTATTATTTCAGGGAGCATTAAACTGCCTTGTAAGTCATATATTCAACTTAAAGTTTTTTAACTTGGCTCAAACTCTGGATGCCCATAATGATTTCTCCATGCGTACATTTTGTAGTGTATTAGTCCACACTGCAACTAAAGTTTCCATTCTTCCCGTGTAGCTTTGGATGCTCCAAAGCAAGATTAATGCAACGTACACTAGATGATTGGCTAGGTAATGGACCTTAACCTGTGTGGGAACCCAATTAGACCACACTGCATACCACTGATCTACACCACTGACAGCTTCCAAGGGCACTGAAAAACAGCTTAAGACTGGAAATATTAAACGTTGACTAGTCTACCACTCCGCCACATCAGTCAGGTGAGTTCTAACTGTTAATTCAGTAGATAAAGTAACAGTAATATAAGTATTTTAGCCTTACATTCAGACTAAAGCCTTCCACGACAGACATATGAGCTGAATTACTTGGATAGTTCTTCCATCTTTCCCTTCCTTATCTATTATCTAACCCTTTTGCAAATCCCACTGATATTTTTTTTGTTGTGTTCCAGTCAAAGTGTTCTCTTCTTTAAAATAGAGCATCAGATTGGATTCCAGCAGGAGTTAATCAAAAATGCTGCATGGTGCTCAAATATGACATGCTTCATAAGCCGGGTGGAAAATAACCATCAACCTCCAGCCTCCAGACAAAATGCTGGCAAATATCGACAGAAACTGGTACGTGCATCAATCAGCCACTTTGGCAGAAACCCAGCCATTATGTGATACCATTTCTGATTCTAAAAATCTTTAAACCATGTGTGTGGGCCGTCGGATTGACAATACATTAGTGGTAGGAAGAAGAAGTTATCTGATTCTTGTTCATGATCTAAAAGACACAACGACAAACCTGCAACCGATGCCAAAGCCCATTGGATCTGCCCGTTCTGTGGGTGTAAGGATGGTGTTTTTTTTGCCAGAGCAGGACAGATGTGAACACTGCTGGCTTAGCTGGCCAGAGTTGAATCACAGGTCAGCTGCACAAGACAACACCAGCAGCAAAGGATACAGTGAATTGCCCAAGCATGGTAGAGCTGCTTGGAATTATTTGACAGACTCCCTGCTGGGGTCTAGCTGGTCTCTAAAGTGTCACAACACTGCCAGTGATGAGTATTGGTTAAGTGCCTGGAAGCCTACAGTACCCCTGCTGGACCCCATTCCTCTGATTCTGCTCTGCAGCATCTACCAGGCTCTGTTTTTTATTCTGTCTCATGATAGAGAAGCTATTCAGGGGAAAAAGGGAAGAGTGAATTCTCTTGTTCTCACAAAATAATAAAGTTACAAGTCAAGTTAGACAAGTTTTTGCTATCTGAACTGTATTGAGTTACTGATTTATTGGGTCTAAATCAAGGCAGTTCTTCCATCTAATGGTACATAATTAATCCAAAGACAAGAGCAAACACATCAAATGTGCTCTGCTGCAATAAAATGTAAGCAAAAAAAGTTGTTTACATGTAGTCTTGTGTAAAATTTGCGTTCAAGTTTTCAAATTGGTCCTGTATATTTTCCCATGACAATATGCTTGTACTCCATGTCATCGCACAATATATTAGGAAATAAGCTATCAAAACTCAAAAATAGGCACCCTTCCTAAAAGATTTTGTGAAACTAAATTGATATTGATTTCCTGTGTTATTTCTCTTTTCCTTTCCTCTTTGCTATATTTTTAAGAAAGCCACTTTGTGTTTTGTTTTTGTTTCTGCGTCTGGGTGAGCAGGGCTGTAGAGTGTGACCAAAAATCTGTCAAGTGTGACTAAACATTGTCAGTGGTCGCAACGGGAGGGCCTGACATTTAGCAGGTCTGTCTGTGTGTTTTGTGCAGCCCACTCAGATGAACAGAATCACTGGGATTCAGCTTAGGTAAATCTGACATTAGAACGCCGTATTTCATTTTAAAATGAACTCATTTTGCTCACCCACCTGTCTGAGCTGCTGTGCTATAGTAACTGAGCGGAGACAAGAGGCTTCTCTGTGCTCAGCTGTATGTTTAGTAGTACATACCGATGCATGTGAAGCCTTCATGGAACTTTGGTAAATGGCAGCGTCTACTGATGCTTGTGAGACATTTAGGGAACAACGGGGAATGGTAGCTTCTATTGATGTATGTGAAGTGTTTCGGAGACATCTGTGAGCTGTAGCTTACAGTTACACCGTCCCCTCTAAACTGCCAGTGTCTCTGCATGGCACATCATTCACGCTGCGCCACACAGCACCAAAAGTAAATTCTCTACCTGTGGGAAACACCGAGATATGATAAATGGCTACCATTATTCATTTACTGCAATGATTTCAGCCAAAGCATGGCTGAGAAGAAAGCTCTTACTGTCAGAGCATCGACATTAAATGTTAAAAAAGCACAATGTCCCCAAGAAACTCATCCTGTGTCATGAAAGGTGGGTGGCCAGCAGAGCAGGCCTCTTCCTGCAGCGTTTCGGCACCAGGCAGCAGAAAATCGAAGCAGTGGGGAAAGATAATAAAATTTAACACTGCTCATAATATAGCCAAACAACAGCTACCAATTACTAACTTTATGTCCTAAGTCACCCTTATGAAAAAGAACAAAACATCAGCACCGTTATTTCTAACTACAATTGTTCTCGGTAGTTGAAAAATTATACCAATGTGTATGGGAACTGACAAAAAAGGTAGCGCTTAAAATGTGCTATTTAAGGCCAAAAAGCCTGCTGAAGTGTTTTTTATTTGCACTTAAATTATGTGCTAGTGCATTTAAATGATAAAGATAGGTGCATTAGTGCAATCAGTATAAAAAGTTAGTCTGGTAGCCTGGTGAAGTTGGTTAGTTGTGTTCACAAATTTTCTGATGCACAGCATTGACATTACTGTGTATTTCAAGTCACAGGAAAAAAAAGGGACCATTCTTATAAACAATCCAGCTTATTTCATTCACTTACGAGCAAACAAAATTTGCAAATTTGGGATTTAATTTGTTCTACGTATTTAGCCGAATCCAACATTATGTACAGTCACATGGCTGATCTTTTTATCCTTTCTCAACGCTCATTTCTTCTTTCTGCTGCGTAGAATGTTTGTTGAGTCTTGTGCAAAATAAATCCTTGTGCTGCTGGGTCAGACCATGATGAATCACTGTTGAATTTTGCTCAATATGTTTTTTTCCATGCTGCAGTTTTTTTTAGGTGGTAGCATTCCTACTGAGAATCCATTTTAAACTGGCAGGATTTTGGGTTGAGTAATCCCACTTCATGATAATTATTGGATGAATCCACTCAGGCTGCATATTTGAACCCAGACAAACACCCATAAAGAATGATATTTATGCTGTCACCAGGACGGGCACAATAATTCATGATTATTTTGCATTCTTTATATTATTAGAAAACCATTCAAACTAGTTATTCTGTAGAAATTTAGAAGTAAGTAAAAGAAAAAGTGCACTGGATTGAATTAAGGGTTTGTTGATACTGTGTTTAAGAGCTCAGTCATTGCTGTTAAATATCACTGTTAATGCTCAGTTTATCAGTCTTACTGCGGCTCATGACTGGGACTGATAGGTATATAACTCTCAATAATCCTCAGTAATTGCTCATTAAATCGAGCAGACTTGGTGTCATATGTTTGATCTTGCCAAATAACTCTAGTGGCCTTATACTGCAACGATGTAAATTGCTGTAATATAATATGAGACTTGCCAATTAAATATAAAGTATATGTGCTATCGATGTGACACGTAGAATGAAAACAGTGGCAGAAAGCTTTCAAGAGCAGAAATCCAGTGAGTCACCACTCCGAGATTCTTTTTTTTTTTTCTTCTTTAGGTTAAGAACAAGTTGACACCAGACATCAAATACTACAAACTCAGAATATCCTCCACTTCACCTCTGAAATATGGAGTTTTACACATTCCCTCTGAAGCCGTGCTTCTGGTTTGAAGTGCTGACACCTGAAGTAGGCTGACGTGTCCTCACCACTCACTTCCTCTTATCGGGGACACACAGGCAGCTTCCTCACACAGCAGACTGGACCAGCAATGCCACTTTTAACCTGCTTCCTCAGACTAGCGCGGAGGTGTTTTCATATGCCTCACGGTGATTCAAAGTGAATTAGTCCTCTCTGTGTACAACACGACTGTATTGGTACTGTGAGCTGCAGTGACAGGAGAGGATTCCGAGATTAGGGAGGACAGGCCACTGCATCAATAAACAGGGCAGGATGCTAACCCGATAGCCCACTGGCAAGCATTAAGTTCACATTAAGCATGTTGACAGGTCATGTTCTTCTTAGGTTAGATTGTTTGGGAGGTGGTGGTATCAAATCAGAATGTGATGCAAACTAACCGCAAGAAACAATTACAAAACACAACGTTTTATGGCTTTAAAGTGAAGAATACTGACATTTGAAAACCAAGACTTACAGATAAATAAAAAAGCAGAGGATAATAAACTGAAGCAACAAAAAAGCACAGTGTGTGGTGATGCTTAATTTCAGCAATTTTTCAATATAGTTCTTAACTGGAATGAACACCCAAGAAGGTAGGAGTGCAATCCATTATGCCTGGCTTAAACATCACTGAATGGAAAATCTAAATTTCAAAATCTGTAACCTGGTGGGATGAAAGATTAACAAACCTAGAAAACTGTTCCACAGTGGTTCAGATCAGAGAAAACAACTTGCAGCGATGGCCTCCTTTCGATGCAACTGGAGCTCTGAACAATGGCTGGTTTCCTGCCAAAGTGCCTTGTGAGTTGACAAACCCACCACCACCTACTGGCACATAAAGTAGCTGGTGGTAATTTCTAACCCAGTTAATATTAGAAGAGAAAGTATTCTGATCCCAAACTCTCATATCAGCAGCAGCAAATCTGCATATCATTTTTTTTTTTCCAAGGATACTTATTCAAATCATCTAGGTTCAGCACAAAGTTAATGTTGTTTCTTGCTGTACATTCAGCATATAATTATTGGGAAACACAGGGGGATTCACGGCCTTGATGGTTGATAGAACATTTAGAAAATACTGTGAATGCACATCATTAAAAACATATTTTCGCTAAAGTAGCAAATCCGTCTTTAGGAGGATATTCAGGGCCACTGTTGATGCTGATTTCTGTCATTTAGCTCTGGCATTATGACAAACTTGATGATGCCAAGTAGGTCGTTATTAAAGCCAACCTGTGTCAAATAGCATTTGCTATGTATTTTTAGCACATTTCTCATGTGACTACCAGATGGCTGGTACACACAGCACTATGGAATGATTCATAAATGTTACAGAGTTAAACAATCGCAGGAAAGTGTGCAACAACAACACGGAAAAAATTATTGGAAGACTCTATTGTCCTGAATCAGTAAACCAGCTCCATCTGGTACTCAAAACAAAGACTGTTGGGGTCACTTTATGCACAGTTGGTGCAAAAGCATTACAGGTTATTTTTATTACCCATTTATAGTTTTCCTACAGGTTACCAGGTAAGGCATTGTTCAGAATCATTGCGCTGAAATCATAAACAGATTAAAATAAATCTATTATCACTATAATTTGACATTTGCTCACTGGCATTAATGTTGTTGACAATAGGATTCACTATCCTCACTGGTGCTGAGTCATACATTCACACACGGCTGCACAGTGCCATCATCTGGCCGAAGGAAAGCACATTCAAATCCCTCCAGTAACCAAGTGCAACCACTCAGGTTTATGAGCAGAGTTTAAAGAATCACTGTAGTCTGGATACGACTGACATGTTTTCTGTTATGTGACGTTCAATGGAGTTAGATTTTGGGCTTCAATAGGGTATAGTTTTTTAAGTAAATGTTTTTTATGTACGTATTCCAAACTAAATATGTTAAATTCTGAAGTGTGTACTTCCTTCATTACATAATTGTTAAATAATCATTAAATCATAATCTACTGAAATAACTTAGTTTATGTTCCTAAGAACTTTGCATGCTGTGGATATTTTAATTGGCAAACAAATGAAAAATGCACTGTTCCTTGACTCACACATAAAATAATTTTCTATCTGAAACAGAAAAGGTGAATTAAGTGTTATATGTGTCATCTATATATAAAAATATTCCATGAGTGTCTTCTATGACTAAGTGCGGGTTTTTCTCTTTAGTATCAGTCCTCTTTCCATCTGCTTTGTAATCTTCTGAGATGCAGGTTCCGCTGACAGACATCTGTTTTAAATAGATTAATGCAACAACATGGTGAGCTCTAGCTGATTAAGAATAACAATGGTGGTGCTTGTGGCAAAACTTGTTCACAAAGAACCTCTTTGGTGCATTTCTGTCAGATGACTAGATTTTCCGGGAACTGCAGCCATCCTGCATGCAGACTGTTGTATGGTTAATGTTATGTGGGACAAAGTTTCCAAACACGGGCTTTCAGTCAGAGGACTTGAACTAATTTTGGACTCCATACTGATTAAACAGTACACTGAATGGCCTGTTGTTCAAAATGTTTTAGTCTTGTTAATGATATTGTGATTATTGTTGGTCTAAAATTAAAGATCTTTAATTAATGTTAGCAGACTGAACAGAGATCAGAATCTACAGTTGATTTTCTTATAACACTAAGCATTCGCTTGTCAGGAGTTTAGCTGTATTTCCCTTTATTATAAGTTATTTTAAAAGGACATATTCCACTAGTGGTGATGAAAAAAGACGTCACACACTGTTCCTATACACTTGAAGCAGACTATTATTCAACTGCACTGTTACTTAATCATCAGGGTGGTTCATACACAGACAGCATCCAGGCATAATTTAAGTCAACAAACAAAAGCACCACATTATGTAATAACAGGTCTAGTTTTCTTCCAGACAGTAATCTCAGTAGTGATTAAGTAAAGCTGCACAGCTGCAAAGGGCTGCACAACATTCCTTACATTGGGTCTGCATCACTGAGCTTTTGATACGTATCAATACATTTTCAGTGACATGACTTCACATTATGCTAAGTTGTGTCTTCAGTGGGATCACAGTAACTTTGCTATGATATGTCTAAGGCAGTTAATGTGTATGTGTTCATGTCATGTGGCCATTTATTCAAAGTACTGCTATCATTAGTTGTGGAAGGCAATTGCATTTATCCAGGTACTGTACTTAGAGCAGTTTTAAGATACTTGTACTGAAACAGACCATTTCCATTATGTTCTACTTTACACTCTAACCTCACTGTATTTCAGAGGTAAATATAGTACTTCCTACTCAACTACATGGATTTGGCAGGTTTGTCTGACCAGTGAGGGCAGATGCTGGCATAGAGACTGTACACAGAGGAGAAGGTCTGAAGATATTTAGACTAAAGACATGTATTGTATTGTATCTTTGCAAAACAATGGCAATGAAATCTCTGTATTTGCTATTGACTTTGCATGTTAAGATTTTACATATGAAAAATGTCATCACGTTCCACAGTGTTAAGTATTTAAAACTAGCTCCACTGTGCCCAGCTACAGTGCATAAGCGATAATGATGTTAAAGTATAAACCTGCATATAATCGGTGCATTTAAGTATACATTTAAGCTTGTTACTATGCTATTACATTCTTTCAGAAGTTATAGTTACTTGCAACATAGTTTGCTTTGACATAACACATATGGTTCTTATACCATACAGTATCTTTACTGGTATGGCTTAATTAGCTGAATAGTAGCTAAAATAGTCAAAGTTAGTTTCAAAATTGACAATTAGATCTGTAATATGCTACTTACACATTAATGTGTCTGTAATCTGTAAAGGTCATCTACTAGAGTACTTTCACTTTTGACTTTTAAGTACATTTGGTTAATAATATATTTACTCTTACTGATGTAACATTTTCAGTACAGGACTTTAACTGCTTGCATCATTCATCATTAATGTGCTACTTAAACATGAATGCTAAATACCTCTAAACTTCCTTGACCTCATTCTGATCAAGCAGTGGAACAAGTTTGATTGACAGAGGCCCCACTGCACAAGCCATAGTACCCAGAGGATCCACTGCCAACGTCCTGGTGCCAGACCCCATAGGACACCCTGAGAGGTCCTCTTGTCCATGCCCAATGGTTCAGAGCATTTTTGACCACATAAGGGGGACCAACACAGTATTAGGCAGGTGGTCATAATGTTATGCCTCATCAGTGGATATGTATGTAACATTTTCAGTACAGGATTTTTACTTATAACAGATTATTTTTACAGCGGTAGTATTATTTTATGTCTGGCCAGTCAAAGAAATCCTCAGAGCCTCAGTAAAAGGCAACTGGCCTTTTTTCTTGAAGACGTTTCACCTTTTATCCAACAGAGGTCTTCAGTTCAGACCTGAAAGGTGAAGAGTTAGGAACCAAAAAAGAAAAGTACTGTACTTATTTAAAGAATCTAAACACTTTTTCCACCACTGATATTATAATATTCTGAAAGGGGTCACTCTGCCTAAACAAAAACTCAAATACTTAATAATTTGACAATATTTCTGAAATACTGAACACAGAATTTTGTACTTGAGCATTTTTTCTTGAGTTAAAATAAGTCTTAAAACATATTGTCTTTGATAGGGAACATGAAATTGATGAGCTGCACATACAGTTTAGTGACTGCTCCAGTGACTTCAACTGTTCAACAAAACCAATCATCTCGGCCCACCAGGACTCAAGCATCCCTGTATGCTTATTATTAGTTCTATTTTTACACTGTACTTTATTGTACTTTTCTAATACTCTATTTTATTGTAAAAAAAACAAAACAAACAAAAAAACAGCAATTTGGCACCTTTTTTGTATATATCAGCATTTTTGGCACCTTCTATCTTTGACCAGGACGATTGGCATGTTAATTGCATGTTCTTTAGTACATTATTTTTCCTCACCTATCCTGAATGTAACATGTGTGAGCTATCTATCCATCCATCTATCTATCCATCCATCCATCTAGTTTTCAACTCTTGTCCCTAGTTATCCATTTACATACACAGACCAATCAAAATATGCAGCTTTTATTCTTATAAAACCACAATATACTATACACAATGAAATAACAAAACAGATTAACTGTGATGCATATTCATAACCAGTGTTTCCCATGTTCCCACAGAATCTATGTTAGAGTACAGTTTAGTTCTGACCAATGAAATCTCTCCTGAGAGGTGTCTGACCAATCAGGAGCGGAGGGGGCGTTTCTGCCTTTCATCTCCTCTGGCGTGTGAACCACAACAAACAGCGACGATACAGCGGATGGCAAACAAGTCAGAATAAAACCCAACACAGGTAAGACGTTTGCAAACGGAGGATTAATATGTAATTTACGTCGTGTTGGTGATTTAAACGGCTTGGATTGCATATTTCTGCGGTACGGATTGTCCCCACAGAGCAACTGCTTATTTCTAAAATAAGCCAGAATAACGTGTCGATGCACAATACTGTTCGATTGTGTTGAATTAAAAATGAAAAAGCTGAATATCGCTTTTGGTTGTACAAATGGAGGCGTTATAGCTGCTGTCCTGCGGCCGGTACGTTGTGTTCCTGGCTAGCGGCTCGGCAGCATGGCGGCCTGAGCTCTGTGTCATATGTATGTAATCACACGGAGCAACAGCCTGCACTTTGTCTGATCCTCCTCTAATCTTTATGCTCTGCAGCCCACAGATGCACCGCAATGTGACACCTATTAGTTACCTGTGCTCACACAATGTGGTAATTCAACAGTAGCCGTGGCCTAATGTACAACAGACACCCTGACATACTATTACTGTGATGCAGTCAGGACAGGTCGACCTACTTTACAGTTATCAGTGATCACCCATCATCAACACAGACTGTAATATCCTCCTTTAGGAAACTATGATGAAACAGTACAATCCGTGGAGGAAGAAGAATTCAGATTATTTACTGCATTAGCATGGCATCAGGTGTTATTATAACAGAGCACCATATGTATCATGTAGACTAATCGTGTTTTTGCATGTTAAACCTTAACCTGGAAGTTGGATTTACTGACTAGAGTATAGGTAAATATAGTTAAAAAGTATAATATCTCCCCCTGGAATACTGCATAGAGGAGTAGAAGTATGATTAGGTCCCTCAAAATACAGGTGATTTAAACATAACATAAACATCAGCTCCCTGCCACAGAAAATAACAGAATGAAAAAGCACAAGAATACAAAATGCCCAACAATAATCTTAAGCATGTCTTACATCTGCTTCCTAACCAATAAACATTTGCACTATAGGGAATAATGGTCACATTACAGCTGTTCCAACTAAAGAAACCCGAGAGTCAGTATAAATAGCCAAAAGTAAGCAGGTATTTGATTTAAATTAAAGTATAACACGTTTTAAATACAATATTCTTGTCAGTCCCCAGATGAATACAGGCTTGAAGAAAAGTTTTCTTTGTGTGAACTACAGAACAAAGCATATTTAAGAATCTTACCAGAATGCCAGAGCTTAGACCATCAATTTCAAGAAATAACATCCATTTCTTCATAAGAAGCTTCAACTAATTAAGATACATGTAGTTAGTTAAGGCTGTAATGACCAAGAAATTGCTTAACTTGACAGCAGCCCTGCATGCCAAACATGAGGTATAATTGTAAAAAGGCTATGATTAGATTAGAAAAATATTAGACAAGTCTAAGGATAAAACTGTTAGCTTAATATATTTCATGGAACTTGAGCAAATGAAAATGAGCACAAAGAGATTAGATAGTTAATAAGTGAAGCTAACAATCTAGTCTCCAGTTCCAACTGAATTATTTGTGTATTAGTATTACAAGACATTTTCATCATGGACAGTCGGTGCACCAGCTGAAGTTTGTTCTCTTGGGAAACGTTTCCTGGAATCCTTCCCAGCCCAATTTTACATTCAAATGATTGTGTGGCATGTGGTTAGTCAGCACATCGTGCTGCACCTATGTGCAGTTCCTCTCTCTCCACATGCTCTGTTCTGTTTTGTATACAGACAGCTGCAGCTATGGGCAAGTCCCAGTCACACTTGGTCAAACACAAAGATGAGAGTCAAGACGCCCTGACGGCTGATGGCGAGTATGGAGACAGCCAGACGGAGGATGGAAAGAATGGAGACGTATCTCAGTTCCCCTATGTGGAGTTTACTGGACGGGACAGCGTCACATGCCCCACATGCCAGGGCACTGGCAGAATCCCACGTGGTAAAACTTTGTAGTTTTTTAGAAATACTTCTATTACTACTAACTATCTGCATGAAAACACCTGTTTCTCTATAACATGAAATATCCCTGACTAAATCGGCAATCAGTTTAGTATCCAAAAAGAAACATTTTCATTTAACTAATCAGCTTCATTAAAACTATGTGGGTGTTATTTTATCCGATTCATTGACAGAAAACAACCACATAGCTATCTACACATTTTGATGGAAATGTTCCTAGTGACATCAACTTTTCCGAATCTAGCCTCGCCCACTTTAAACCAGAGACAAGAGAAAGGGAAAAGACAATTATCAAAATTGTTCTGTGGCTTAAAGTGCTATGTGTTCACGTAGGAATGCCTAATTCTTACTCTTAAAAATAGAGAACTACTGTAACATGAACTACAATTACAAGAAACATGCTTTAGACTAAAGGTATTGTACAAGCATAGTGTTAAGTACAGCTCACTCTCTGACAAGCATACAAACAAGGGCTTGGATAAACCTGTTTCAGCCCCACTTGAGATTTTTACGATTAAAAAAAAAACATGTATATTGCAGTGAAGATTTCTATTCTTTCATGCATTTAAATAAGCCACAAGTTTATATAAACCGCATCCAGAAAGTGACAGAAAGTTCAAACACATAGTTTCACAAAAAATACAATAAGATCTTCATATCTTATTGCTATTTTCACAGATAGAGCAAATATATAATAGTAAAATGAAGAAAATACATACAGCAGGCCATACTGCCTTTTTTTATAAGACACGTTTAAGACACCTAAATAAAAAACCTTTTTTGTAATATTTCAGGGTTTTGTCAGAGTTTTTCATAAAACGGCTGATGCACTTAAATTCTTGCAGTTTGTAGAAGAGTGACTAGGCACACTTGCCCCTTTATGCAGATCAAACAACTCAATCTATTTCCTTCCTACTGCTGTACCAGTATTACAAATCAGGGATGTGGTCAAGACACTCTGTACTAACATGATCTGCCTCATCAGTGCATAAAGGTTTAGACACATATTGTTGAGGAATGAAGAAACCAGTCAACAATAAAATGGTGATTTTAAATTGGAAAACTCAACTTTCAGGTAGGGCTTCGGTGCTTGTGTTGCATAGTGCAAACCTTACAACATGTTCCTTACTCAATCCAACAGTAACAGGACAGTTTCCCTTTTCAAAACCATTCAACAGGTCAAGAGAACCAGCTTGTGGCTCTGATTCCATACAGCGACCAAAGGCTCAGACCAAGCAGGACGTAAGTCTGCACCCTGTGTGCTTTTTATAGATTAACTGTGTTAGCTTTCTGTGTGATGAAACGAAATGAACACAGAGCAGCATGCTAGACTTTGAAGTCATCAGCTGGTTTCAGGGTCTCACTTCTCTTTTCCTCCTCCAGAAAGCTGTATGTCACGATATCAGTGGCTCTTTGCCTGCTGCTGTCTGGACTGGCTGTTTTCTTCCTATTCCCTCGGTCCATTGATGTCTCCTATGTGGGAGTGAAGTCTGCCTACGTCTCTTATGATCAGGACAAACGAATTGTCTATCTCAACATTACAGTAAGATTGTTTAGTCAAACTCCTCCCACTCCCAGTGAAAACTCAATACCCTGTAGGAGAATGTAACAATATAGCTCATGTATAGATTAACTTACAGCGGCTATACAATGTCATACAGCCACTTGTACATAAAAGGAGCTTCTTATCATGGAAAACACACTGCAAACACTGCAAGAGTCCTACAGCAGCTATGCATATCACATGACTATTTGTACATGAAAGGAGTTGCTGATAGTGGCGAACACACAGAATTATCGCCTGACTTTGCAGGTCAAGTCTGTAGCTCCAGTTTTTATCACATTAGGTTCAGTCTCATTAGTGCCTTTTTTGGCAGCGGTATGATTTTTATTTTTTCAGTAAAAAGTACTAAAGCAGACAAAGTTAGCAAACTGGTGAAAATGCTACAGAAATCTAGCTTGTTTTCATTGCTTTTTCATACTTTTCTATTTTAACATGTAAAAGATGAAAAAACAACATACCGGTAATTTCAATGATGTTTTGTGTTGCAGTTGGTGCTATTCTAATTTTCGACGCCAAGATTTTAATTTTTACTGCAGATCTATAGTGGTTAATTTCCGTATTATCTAACATTGGGGCTTTATTCAGGAAGTACTGTTTCACCAGGATCTCACACCTTTTATCTTCTTCTCTCCAGAACACCCTGAACATCACCAATAATAACTACTACGCCATATCTGTGACCAACATCACAGCGCAAGTGCAGTTCTCCAAGACGGTGATAGGCAAGGCCAAGTTTAGCAACAGCACAGTGATCATACCACTGGATGAACAGCAGGTAGGTCAAAGCACTTTTTGCTGTGTACACACCAAGAAGATAACACAACTCACATTACTCCAAACTGTTACACATTCATGGTTAGTAAGAAAATAAATTCAGACCAGTTATAATCTACTTTAGAAACTTACACAGCCTACAAAACTGCTTATTGTTCCATGGACCATCACAGTACTAATTAATAATATCCAGCTTAATTCAAAGATGTGTCATGGGACTCCTCACAAAAAATATTAGTTATCCTTTCTACAAAATCCAGCTTTCAACCACAACTAAAGTCTGATTGTCTTGAAGTCCTGTGACATTACAAAACAACATTAAGTTTAATTGTTCATTTATAATATTATTTCTTTCTGAAATATGTTATACATTGTGTTCATTACAGATTGACTACACAGTTCCCACCACCATTGCTGATGAGATGAGCTATATGTTGTAAGTATCCAACAAGAAATCCTCTAAATGAACCAGTTACAGTTGGATCATTAAAATTTCTAATCTTAAATCACTTGTTTTTCTTACAGTGACTACTGCACCTTACCAACCATTAAAGTTCACAACATAGTGG
This sequence comes from Chromis chromis, assembly GCA_900302755.1. NCBI lineage: Eukaryota > Metazoa > Chordata > Actinopteri > Pomacentridae > Chromis > Chromis chromis. The sequence goes on from OMNN01096247.1 coordinate 53,599, forward strand.
TCATGATGCAGTAAGTATGATTTCATGTTGAGTATTTTAAAGGGACGTTTTTGCACCTATATGTTGTCGTCATTACATATTTACAACATTTTTATCCTTTTATTTATCCTGAGAGACGTGACTGAGCATCAGACTGTTTTTTCTCAACATCTCCCTTCCTCCACACTTGCATAGCTTCACCCACACACTTTGAAAAGCTGCCTAGAACAAACACAGTCTTCTGCTGTGGAGTAGTGCTCAGAGCAACAGGAGAAACCAAGGCCTCTGGGTCCCTTGCTCATTTACACATCAGTGCTAACATGCAAGCAGAGTGTAAATTTAGCAAAGCAAACATTTCACCAAAGCCCAATCTTTATTAGTTCACTGAATCCAAGGTAGTCAAAGCCAAATGGATGGTTTCTGGCCAAGCATCTTTAGACTGAAATCCAGGGAAAATGAGAAAGAAAAGCAGCAGCCAGTGCCCTAAAGCCTACTCATGCAATTGAATGGTTCGACATCTATACCATGATGCCATAAAGGCCACTTATGAGTGTCATTTGCAGACTTCATTTGGTGCATTTAACAAGCATGGTCAAAGGCTGTTATTTTTAAAATCTCTTTAGTCCGTATCGTAATATGTTAGGATGAGGAAAAAAGCTGGCTTTACCAGGAAACAGGAAAAACATCAACTACAGCTAAATAATTTAATTTAAAAATGATATTTTATGTATTAGGTCATTACAATTGTTCTGTAGGCTGACTAATCAGTACTACTTACAGTTAGCTCATAATTGAATGAGTCAGTACTGGTAAAATAAAGCCGATCAAAGTCTGATTCTGTCATTACTTTATTTTGTGCCTCATTTTCGCCTCAGTCTTAGGGCGCTGCGCTCCTTAATGGCTGCTGGGCTCTGCATTGTGAGCAAATTGAGAGTGAAATTTATTTGGTCACACCGGTGATTGACTCCGTTCTCCACCAAGTATGAGAACAGAGTCTTTCTCATTACAAAAAATCAGTGTGAAAAACAGTTATGGAGTGTCTTTTTGTTTTATCTGGCGCTGATCATCACTTTCACTGTTGCTCAGCTGTCGCAAAAATAACCGTAATTCTACTAACTGCTGTTGTTGTGTTTTGCATCTCTCTGTTGTCTGCCAAAGATGGTTTATAAGAAAAGAGAAGCATCACTCCGTAACAATGCAGTACAGCTGGGAGTAGACCGTTTGTGTAGTTCAAACAACTCCAACAGAGCGAGACATCTTCTCGTTCACTGATTGTGTCACATTAGGTTTCATGAGTCACATTTTTCCTGTTAAAGCTTTGCCATACAGAAATAATTTAAACTTAATGGCTTAATAATTTTTAACCAGGGGCTTCAGCTTTTTGATCAAGTTGCTTGCAAAAAATAAGATGTGCCAAATTTAGTAGGCCACAGCTGTTGTTTCAACATGTTAGATGTACATTAAATTACATTCAGGTATATCGGATTATATATCAGTATTTATTTGTTCATTTGTTTGTTTGTTTGTTCGGCACCCCCAAACAGGTTTTCACCAGCACTAAAGACAAAAAGACTATTTTTAAATGGTTTTGCTAATTAGGGTTTCATTTACTGAAACATGAGACATCCAAGAGTCAGAAATAACAGTATTTTTTTTTTTTTTAGAGATTTCTGTCAAATAAGGTAACACAGACTCATTGTCTTTACTGTGTGCAGACCGATGATGGTTACTGTTGTGCATAATCACCACCCAAAAGCTCATTCCGAGTAAGCAAAAACTACGTATAGATGAAAAGCCTGTTGATTTACTAGCTGAAAATGTCAGAGTCACGCTCTAATGCTCTAACTATTGGCATTTTAGATAATTACTCACAGTCACCACCTGTTTTTCATGAGACTGACTCATTTAGATTCAGTTCAACCATAAAGTTCAGCCCCAGAGCACTATTATCTCCTGAGACTTCAGTCTTAACCTGTTCAGAAATGGGAGTTTCTCATCAGCTTAATCAGCAGGATTTATCACACCACTGCAAGATTTACTCCTGGCAACCTTTTCACTGACAGCTTTACTTATCTCACCTTGTTGTTTGAAGACATTTAACTTTCTGTTGGTTTTTCAGGGTGACGGTGACAACAACGTACTTTGGCCACGCGGAGCAGGTCTCCCAAGAGATGTACCAGTATGTGGACTGTGGGGGAAACACCACGTCCTTGCATGGGCATGTGCAGGTCTACCAGTAAGGGAAGCAAAAGAGCCCAGGCATCAGATGCTGCTGTGACTGAGGTCACAGGGACTGACTAGGCTGACCTCCACACTAGGAAATCTTTGCTCAGTGACAATAGAATAATGTTTCTCCAATTAGTCAAAGTGGCTCATCATCCATTTTTAAATTCCCTACCACTTTATTCATGTCACATAAGTTTAGAATTAGACATTTTGCTATAAAGCCTCCAACTGATGGTTCGTTACCTGTTAACAAAGCAATCTTACCTGCCAGAATTGTGCAGAATTTGCCTCGAGGTTTATCGTCTTTTCCCAGCCTGGTGCAAACAGAACACACAGATATGATTTATTATTCAGTTATTTACTAGAAGATGTTCCCACCGTATCACTTCTCCATACTAACATTACTGGAATCAGTAGTTTTAGTTATGATGCACTTTAGCCTGATCCTTATCTGAAAGTAACAAGAATGTTGTTTGAGTACAGCGGGATTGCTGCATCTGCTACCACCTCCTCCTACTCGACACCACTTTTCAAGAATTTTACAGTAAATAAGGTGTAAGAAATATATTACTTTTTCGACACAGTGAAAATTCAACCACTGAGCAGTCCCTAACCACTTCTTTGAGCCCTCTTTTCATTCATTCCTACAAGCTGCCTTTCTCTTTTTATTTTGTTTCATGAAACTATGGTTCTTGATATTGTATAGTGCAATATAGATGACTTATTATCTCATGTCACTGGTTTGTTTTTGGTTTTTTTGGCTCAGAGTTTGGTACTTTTAGCTTGAGTAATGGGAGTATAGGTCTTGTGTTTATAATTCTGCTGGGTGATTTAAAGGTAAATGTGACTACTGTGTTACATTCATATTTTACGGAATAATTAAATCCTTTATTTTCCATTTAAGAATAAAAATTACTTTGTAAAAGGGATAATATTTTTTATTTTTAATGGCAAATACAGGAGCATTACAGTGGGTTATAAAATAGAGCAATGTGTAAATGCAATTATTAAGTATGAACTTTCTTTCTGGCTTGCTTTAAAACATGCTATAGCAAGAATACTTTCTGGCCTGGAAGCAACTTTCTTCCCTTTAATGAGGTTGCTCTGTTTTTGTGGGCTATAGTGTCATTTACAGTACTGTGTGTGCAATTTTATTCCACTCTGCATCTGTAACTTGTGTCATGAGTTTACTCCTGTTCCTGAGATTTAAAATGATCATGACTTCCTTTCTTTTGTCACTGTATTGTTTCTGATGTGTATTTAATTGTTCTCATTATTTTACACTTTTAAACACCACAGATTTTGTGCACTATCGAGTTTTTGTGTGACAGCAGACGCCCATTACGCTTGAATTGCTAAAATATATATTTTTTAAAACATGAGTGCAACGTTTCTGATCTAAGTTAATTTGTGATAATTTGGTGAGGTATGTAACGCACAAAGTGTAAATTTTCCTACCATTTCTACAAAATAATCATAAGAAAACTGTAAGCCTAACTCCAGCCTTCTTGATATTTGATGACAGTGAAGGTGTGAATGCTTCCCTGCTACTTTCTAACATCTACAAGTGGTTTTGTGTTTTTCATGCATGAAGCTGAAAATAAAATCATTACTTAATTTTGAAAGTTTCCTTCAATTTCTTGGTGTAATATTCTCTGTACACACTGGGTGGTGCCAAGTGTTCTGCTAAGATACAGTCTGGTAACCAGCCCCTGCAGATACCAAAACTGTTACTATTCCAGTTTCACTGTTTTTTAAATGCATGACACTAATATTTAATGTAAGATTTATCAAAAAATCTTCGCATCCACTGATACCGGATATAGATTGATCTGCAAAAAATCCAAATAGTTATCTACACCATTATGTTTTCTATTGTCGTAGAAAGTTTTAGTGGATTTAGTATTTGTCAGATGTTTATTCAGGGAAAAACTGTCTAGAAGTTAACAAGTAAATGTGCCACAATTATACCAAAGGCTATCTCAATCAAAATTGTCTTTACACTATTAATCATCATTAATTTATAGTACAAATCCAAGTGTATTATTCAGCTGCAACTAGCTGTGTAACAAAACAAAGTTGAACGTAAACCATAGAGATCCTCACTCACAGTTCGGCACACATTATCCGTAAATTAGTTGCAGTTTAATTATTAGAGTGCAATTTTACTGTTGTGTTAATGTTTAAAGTAAAAACTAAAAGATAAAACTAGAGACAATGCTCTATCTCACAATTTTTCCAGGTAGTTTTTGAATAATCATGCTTACAAACAAACAGCACTGAAAACATACCTTCACATTGGCGAAAAATAAATTGCCTGAATTTGGGTGAAAAAGTGAGGTTTCTAAAATACGATCCGAACTTTAAGTTTCTTATTCTTATTCCTCTGATTCTTGGCACCCCTAGTTGCAACTACTTTTTCTCCATGATTCATTTTTGTTTATCACAGTGTCCCAGACTCAAAGTAAACATCTTCAGATGTTGGATTTGTTCAGCCAAAAGTCCAAACCTCCAAAATATCCAGTTCACTATAATGGAAGACTAAAAAAACAAGTAGATAGTCACAACTCAGAAGCCAAAACTAGGTATATTTTGGTATTTTGCTTTGAAAGTATTTTAAAAAAAATCAATTATCAAAATAGTTGCCATTTATTTTTTTGTTGATCAACTGATTGACTAATTGACTAATAGTTTTAGCTCTAGAATATTGACTCCACATGCAGCCAAATATATTCATCACTATAACAGGGAATTCAGTACAATCAAATTTTAGGAAAACTAAGCAAACACCTCACTAACTTTGTCTTTTTGGAGCCTAACCAGTATTGGGGCTCCAAAAGTAGACATCAAAGAGTGCCCATATGATAAGCACATGTAATCTATCTACACAGCAAGAGTCATGGGAACTCAGCAATTACTTGAATTGGGGACTTGAAGTCTAGCCAAGGAGAATATTTCACTGAACAGTGGAACAGAAGGAAATGTAAGTAGGCCAGTTATTGGCCAGACAGACTGCACTGGATCAAAGAGTTCAATGACTGGCCAGAGAGGCTGAATGACAAATAATAACATCTACTGCCCCCACCACTAGGGGGCACAAACAAAGCAAGGGGGGACAACCACTGTCTATGTAGTTGAGTAAGGGACCACAGAGACATAACAAACAAAGTCTGTTTAGTCCAATTTTTTTGGTCTGTTTTTAAAAAAAATACAGGTGGATCATCAGTTCTTATACCTATAGTCTAGACATGAATAAAAACCTTCCATATGGGAAAATAGTGCAGATCATAAGTATGTATTTTTAAATTAGCTATTTTTTGTTCTCTGCTCCTCTCACCTTACCGGATGTATTGTGTGTCACTGTGTTAACTCAGCACAGGCTCTGATGCGGCTTTATTGGCGCTAGAAGCAGAAGATGTCTCCAGTGTATCATGGTATGTTCACATCTGCTGCAGTCATTAAAACACCAGCTCACTTCCTCTCTGGGATCCAGGTCAGCGGTCTGGACAGGAGCTGCACTGGAATACATGTGGCAAAGGAAAACACAGGAACACGATCAGGTTTCTCTCTGTCTCTGACGGATTTTGCTAATTGTTCTGTATAGAGAAATGCCTGATGAAATCCCTGCCAGTATGTTAGTGGGGCAGTATTATCATACAGTACTGACCTATATTAAGAATATATGGGTATTCAGTCAGATACAATAATTTACATTGCCATCAGGGGTTATTGGGTTTAGATTGAAGGGGAAGTTTAATGTTAATTTTACTGTTTTTTTTTTATCACTTGTACATTTTAACTTGAAGACATAAACAATATATAATATGATTCGACTGGTTTTCCTCTGTAATATCACTGTTAACCTAAAACATTTGTGTGGATCTAAATTGAAGTTACAAAGTAGGACTACTTCAGTCCAAACTGTCTGGAAAGAGAGTCACTCTGCCAAGACTGGACTCAGAAATTTACAACAAACTAGTTCTTGAATCACTGTTTGTTGCTGTGGTCGGTCCAATGAATGATTTTCAGATCAGACACGGTGGCTGCTTTTCCAAAGCGACTGGCATTGAGTAACAGCCAAGTGATTACGCATTTTGCTCATGAAATCTTTATGGAAATTTAATCTGCCACTTCAGAGTGATCCCTCTGAATATTATGCAAACTGGTAAGTGGCATACTGAACTCTGAATGAACTGCCATTGCAGGGAACGACAGATAAGCAGCCACAGTCTACTGGCATTTGACACAAAACTAGCAGCTGCAGAAGTTAATTTGTGAGAAAAAGAACAAAATCATATGGAAAGTTACTTTCCTTTAGCTCTAATTCAACGGATTTAACTTCAAGACGCCTGGTTGAGAGGACAGCCACATCCGCTATTCATTTGGTTGTGTTATTGTCATTACAGCAGAAACTCCACTCACCCCATACTTCATATAGGCCCAGCATTTCTTTTTACCAGGTAAAAGGAAATGGCTTTTCCACATGTGCTGCACATGAGTTTGCATCTGACAAAACATCTTGCTGACAAGTACAAGCAAGAGGGCTCCACACCGAACCTTTTTCTGCCTGTTGCAGTATCCCCTCAAAGGTTATGATAATGAACTAATAACACAGGTCAAGCACTGCATATTTGAGGGTCGTTTCAACCAAAAACTATAAAACTGCATATCTCACATTTTTCATTTCCACTAATCTTCTTCTGAAATTTCTGCTGCCATTTCAATAGAACAAAAGTGGGTGAAGTTTTGTTTAAAACATTTATATGCAAGGTTTCTTTCCTGATACTCTGGACAACCAAAACAAAATGCTATCAGTTTGTCAGTTTACAGGACTCAGTACTGCAACAGAAAACTCTAAGGTGTGTGGATTATCCAGAGAAAGCAGGACATTTTTTCATTATTTTTTTTGGTATTTAGTTGAGGACTGAGGCCTTTAGATGTGGATTTCTCAAACCTCAGACAAATAATCAAAACAACCTAGCGGTCAAAATTTAGTCAGTGTGATGCTACAAATGAGAGTATTGGGACAACTGAACTTTTTTTTTTTAAAGCAGTAATTATGTAATATTTGTTTACAATCTTCCATTACATAATGAGTTAATATTCATGGTTTAGCATGACTTTATTTTAGCAGCACATCTAATATCAGTATACCTTGAGAGTGTTACTCCAATTGCATGTTTAAGACAGTTTTACAATTTCATACCTCAGGTAGGTTTAAGATAACTAAACTGCACTGTGACTGACAATATCATACAGCATATATTAGGTCTGAGCAATTAATCTAAGTATTACTGAAATCAGAGGAGCTGCAATGTTTTGATAAAGTTAAAATGTGTCACATAATACCATTATGAATGAATTGTGGGGCTACAGAGATCCCTCATCCTACAAATCATATCCTCCAGACATAAGGGCAACATGCTCATCATTTTTATATATTTTCAGTTTCAAAGAAATGAAAAACTGATCATTTGCACTAAAATCGTAACTCATACAATATCTGTCAAAAAATAATGGCAATATGTTCTTTTTTTTTTGGAGTGTATACTTGGTTATTATGGTGCCCCAGCTCCACTGAAGCCATATGAAACAAAGACTCCATGTTTTAATGCTGCACCACCCATTCAATTGGCCTGACATTTTGCACACAGAGAATTGTAAATATCACCAGGTATGGAGGGTGGAATGTGCCAAAATGAAATATATAAATACACAATTAATTAATTAAATAAATGTTTCATTAATTAATTAAAATTGGAAATAAATAAATCATTATTTAATTAAATATATACTTAATTAATTATGTATTTAATGTTTCATTAAATGTGTCATTAATTAATTAAAATGTCAATTCATTTCATTTAAAAAACGTATATATTTATTTCACTATTTATTTAATTATTTCATTGTGGCAGTGGTGCAGCACATCATGAATTTATTTTATCTGTCAACCTCACCCATCAAACTCAGTGGGCGGGACTACTGCGGCTTTTAACATCTGATTGGTTACTCAGCACAGCAAGTCCGGACAGATCAATCCCAGAAATGGATTGCTGCAGAGCCACTGAATGCAATCTGATACATTAGGTGGCGCTATTCCTTTCTATGTTTTGCTCAGATTGAGCAACTCCTGCTTCTACATTATCTGCAAGGTCTAAAATATCTCCTACTAACTCACGAGAGGTTCATGAAGATCCCCATGATGGCCGCCATGTTTTGGAAAGCAGTTTGAAGTGTTAGCTAGTTATTATATTAAAAGTAGGGGTGGGACTTGATGTTGTTTGTACTTGTAGCGGAGCTAGCGCGGGAGCTAGCGCGAGCTAGCGCAAAGGTAGCGCGGGAGCTAGCGCGAAGCTAGCGCAAAGCTAGCGCGAAGCTAGCGCGGGAGCTAGCGCGAAGCTACCGC
>OMNN01096248.1:4169-17614 GCA_900302755.1 Chromis chromis
CACATGTATGAACCGGAGTTCTCACAGTGGACTCCTGACTAGACTACACAGACTAGAAGAGTAGTATAAGAACATCACTACTCATCTGTGGTGTCCACAAGGGAGTATTATCAAGGCATCATGGATAGTGTATATGTCATGTGTAGATGGGGCAGAGCCTCAGGTCCCCAAAATAAAAAATAACTTTTGTTTGGCAGATTATTAATGATATGTATTTCTACTCTTTATTTCATCCCTCTGCGGTCTAAACTGGAGGCTGATGTCAGCCAAATGAGCTTTTATGGTAGAGCAAATATTATATTATCTGAGACAAATTCTGAAAAATAAGCTTTGTTTTCCTGCGATGCAAAATATTGTTCCCAGCAATTTCACAAAAGACTTTGAACAGGTTTGTGCCCAAAAGCTACAACCTTAAATGAATCATTCCAATCAAATCAAACGATCACATTTTTAGCCTGTCTACATGAGCAGAAATAGCACCCAACAAGCTGCTGTTCAACACGCTCAGAACAACTCTGTCTTGCCCCACTTGCCTATATTCCGAGGATTCAGGTTGAACTGCTTTTGTTCTCTGATTGAGTCCACTCCATCAATATTCAGCGACTGCCTGGTGTCAAACTGCTCTGTTGTTCCTCTGCCAAGGCCAGACCCGAGGAATAGGTTGGTAATCAGTGACATTTGTTTATCTGTCTGTTTGTCAGAGAGATTACGCAAAAACTACCAAGCCAAAGCTGATGAAACTTGGTGGATAGGTCGTATAGATTCAGATGACTTTCATTAAAGTTGTGAGATAGGATATCAGCTTTGGCAGGGGATATGAGTGCACTTCTAGTTCATTGCCAGATAATTTAAAAAGAAACAAAGATGTTAGCACAATGAGATAAGGATGTCTTGATGCCAATCCCCAGATCAACATCAGCATCAATCAAGGAAATTCTTAACTGATCGATATCAGCACAAACCTAAGCCTGATCTTTAATTTATATCTGCTGTCACACAGGTGTCAAAGGCTTTATAGACACAAACATGTGATATGGGCCATAAAGACAGCTGTCCTGTATGTCACAGAGCAACTAAACACGTCCGCTGGCCTGAGGTCATTAAGCATCACAGGAGACTTTGTCATGGCGGCACTTTAATAGCTAAACTCCCACACGGTCCTCTGCTTGCCAACACGGAGCTGCCTGCCTCTGGTCTGTACAGTATTGAAAGAGGGTCACCTAGTGGTGCAAGCAGGTACTACAGCCAATCTACCATACTGTACGTGTATATTAACTAGCAAAATGGTATTGGATATTGGCAGAAACTAAATATTAGATGACTCAGATGATATGGGGAGCAAATAACCTTGATCAGGACGTCCATGGAGTGAGAACATGTCCTATGTTGTGTGTCTTCCTCTACTGGGAGGTCAAAGGTCAGCTATGAAACAGCTGGGAGGAAATTATTGTTTTGCTCAAGGACACTTTAGCAGTTTGGAAGTGTGAATCCTTATCCTGCAGGCAGAGAGTAGTGTTCCTAAACACAAGGTCTCTATCTCCTCTTGATACAAACTGTGATGTTAGGTGATGTTAGTGTAAAGAGCTGCTGTTGGAGAAGCTTCACAGTACAGCAGGTCTGTTGTTATCAGAGTGGAAAATGCTGCGGGGCTCATGTTCAGGTCAGTGAGTATTCTGTGCTATTTCTGAGAGCCTAAAGACACAGAGCGGCTCCAAATCTGAATAGTCACTGAGTACCTTTCGTCAGTGACGCACGGTACAGGCATTATGTTGCCACGCATCGCTCCTTTACTGGAGAAAACAAAGCAAATGAATGTGATTTTTACTTTCAGTATTGTGATTTTGGAATAAGCTGCAGAGCACACAGAAAATGCTTTCATGTTCTTCTGTTCACAGCTATTAAAAATACTACAATTTGGAGGTCGTGAGTGAAAACACCAAACCCATGAGTGCTGCGTCAGAGCCTTCTTCACACTTACGGCGGTGCGTATTCAGCTGGGACATTTATTGTTAGGCTGAATTTATTTATTGTTGTTAATACATAGAATACATTATATACTTTTTTTTTTTTTAAGATTTATTTTTGGCCTTTTATGCCTTTATTAGATAGGACAGTGGATAGAGATGGAAACAGGAGAGAGTGGGGAAGGACATGCGGTAAATGCCTGAGGTCGGAATCGAACCCGGGACAGCCACTATGTCTTAGCACTTGGGTCACGGGACATAACCGTTAGGCTATTGGGGCGCATAATATACATTTTAAACAAGAGTGTTGTCAAGTTCATATTTTCACTATGAAATTTCTGTTTTCATCATAAACTGCAAATGTGTTAGTAAGTTTTTGATACAAGAGGAATTCTGTATTTCAATTCAGTTTTATTTACAACATATGTCATCACATAGCGCTTTCTTTTATTTTGTCTTTGTTTGTCTTTGTTTATATTTATAGGTTTCTTTAATTATTCTTGAAAACAACACTTCCCAAATTAATTAATTCAAATGTATTTAGTCATCAAGAGTTAAGCATATTTGTTTATGTAAATAAATTATTGCCATAAACCTCTTCTTACTGTTTACATGTAACAGAAGGCTTTTAGTGGAGCCACCGAAGTGTTCTAGCACTGACAGCCAGCACAGAGTCAGGCTTTAGAGCTGGTTCGTGCAGCCAGAGGAACATGATCAAATCACCGTGCTATTGGGAAATGTGTTCTCGGGACAGTAGGAGGGATTTGTCCGCTGACTCAGCCTCTCACACAGATTAGTCAGGAGGACTGTGTCACCTGAGAACAGGTTTAAGGACGAGCGTGACGGACCAGAAAGATCATGAAATGTTGGGATTAAATCCATCACATTTTGCTGCCACATCTTGCTAAAGCATCATCTTTCCACTTTGGGACATCTCTTGTATGTCCGCATGGTAACAGAGGGGCAGCCCGGCCTCCTTCTGAACAGCTTAAACATAATACTAAAGATCTGTTCCCCTACGATATCTGCTGGATTGGTCAGTAAAATGTCATCAAATTACCAGCATGCAACGTTTATTGCTCCCGTGCAGGGTCGGATTAAGCTGCTATTGTGCCCCAGGACTAAAATGAGCTCCTCACACTGTCTGTGCACTTTACTAGAATTTAATTGGTGCCTCGGGGCCGCTGAGAGTCCGAGGGTCAGCTTTACCCTGTTGGTAATCTAGCCTTGCTCCATTGAGGTTTTACTAGTTGACTAAGAGCTGTAGTGTCATAATGTTAACAACATAATGAGATAATTGTGTATTTTAGTATTTTAGTCTTTTATAACCCAGGCCTGCCTAAATTATTTCATTCCTCATTTTTCTAATTAGTTTAGCTTTAGTTTCATCCTGTCACATTCTCTGCTCCTGGTCTTTCAGATACTACCATTGTTGCCTGCAATCATAAACTGTGACATCTTCCTTCCATTTTTTGTGAGCTGGTACTAACCACATTGATTCCCAATATAAGGCTCTGCTTGTAGAGTAGCTGGTGGTCTCCATTATTAACAGGTCTGTGTTAGCGCATGGAAAAGGGTGTTTCATCAGCTGGTTACAGTTTTGATGTCCCTGTTCTTTGTGAGCAGATAAGAGCCTCACTGGTGACGTACCTGCTGCAATCAGAGCTGAATCAAATGTAATTATATGAACACTGCAGACTCGACACTTCTGCTGCTTCCCAAACTGGGAAACCACTGGAAGATTGTTACACAGCTTCTGAAAGTGTATGTAGTCAACAGGGTTATTAACACACTCATTTAATAAGAATAAGTTATTATGCATATGAATTTTGATTGGTGTATGTACCATTGTCAGTTTAACCCTTTAAGTCCTAGTGCGTCATCGGCGACACGTTTGGGTTAGCGCACTTTGCAATACCGTAAATGTCACCGTTTGTGCTATCGGAAAAAAATCAAACCGTTTCTGAAAGCTGAGGTGTTGCGCTTTACAACCAATATGGTGTCATTATAGTAATTTCATTCGTGCCCCCCAGGAATCCACTGGATGAAATTACCGTAAAATTACTGTAATGACACCATATTGGCTGTAAAGCGCAACAACAAAATGGGCTCACAGGACATTTTCTTACCATTTTGTAATCAAAATAAGAAAAAAAACACTAGGTGGACATTTTGGGCTCAGGTCTTAAAGGGTTAAGTTATAAATATTGTCAAAGAAGAATGGTATAAAAAATATAAAAATAAATAAAAAAGATGTAGCCGATGAGCGTGTAGATGACTTCTATAAAACAATGCTCCTTTCTAATGACCTTCTGACATGTGATAGCAAAAACAAAGCACAGGTTTATTAACATACACGCCTAACTGGAACAGAGTCAGTGTTACTATATTAGCAACCTGTGCGCTAGTTTGAAAAACTTCAAGTCGCTTTTCAAAGTGATGAATCTCACGTATAAAGCAAAGTGTGGGATCAGCTCTTTTGCAGTGCACTTTATTTCCTCTCTGTGTGCAGCTTCTACGGTGCCCCTCGAAGCTTCCCACACTGGAACAAAACAAGCAGTGTTCAGGGCAGGTACACTGCTTTCTGCTAACAAGCTCACCGTGGAATTTTACTACACTTTATTGCTGCAAAAGTTTCAGTTTTTGGTAAGCAATCGCCTTAGTGATTATGCAAAAGATGATGATTCATTATACAGTAAATATACAGGGTTTTTAGGGTGCAGTCACTGAGAAGGTGACTTCGAACACAGTGTCATTATCAGTCTGTTTCTTTCTCACAGTCTCTCTGTGGCTCACTGCCACTGAGAATCTTTAATAAGAGATCATAAGTATATCTCCTAAACAAAAATATGTCTGCAGCATTATACTGATTTCCCTATATCTTTATTTTTTTTCTTCTAAGATTTATTTTTGGCTTTTTATTAGATAGGACAGTGGACAGAGTCGGAAACGGGAGAGAGTGGGGAAGGACACGTGGCAAATGCCCGAGGTCAGAATCGAACCCAGGACTGCCGCTACTCCACAGCACCTGGGTCACGCGACATAACCGTTAGGCCATCGGGGCGCCCTTCCCTATATCTTTTAAAATAGGGAAATAAGTGTATGTTGTTCAAGTCAGAAACGAGTGTGTCCACCATTTGCATCCCGTAGTGCCACACATCACACAGAGTTATTGCAGTTGTTGATGCTGGCCGTGAGTAGTTGTTCCCCCCTTCCTGAAGGGCTCTGGGAAGCTGGCGGACATTTTGGAGGACAGGACTACATTCTTGGACATCCAGAGCTTTCCACACTGATTTGTTAGACAACAAATGTTGGAATTGTGGACATTCAGGCTACAGCCCTAACTGACATGCCAGCATCCAGCATGTTCTCATCTTTCTCTTGTCATCTGTGGCATTGGCATAAAGCTGCATTTTAAGGTGGACTTTTATTGGTCAAAAGAGTGTCTGTGGTCACAGCATCTGATGGTCCTTAAATGCCACACCTGACTGTGTGTGTGGATTAACTCAGCGGTTGAGAATCTGTCACCAACTGAACAGCTCCAAAACATTTAGTGTACAACTGGCTAAATGTAACCAGTTTCTAAGCACAACAGAAATGACATTTTTAACTAGTCAGAAAAGGAGACCATTTGCCTTTTTGGTCAGTCTAGTTCTATTGTCATTCCCTAAAACAGTCGGCATGGTAGGGTTCTTCAAATGTGACTAATAAAGGAGTACACAGGAATAGTTCTGAACAACAATGGAGGTTTAAACTCTAATATCAGGCCTGGGTTTCACAGGGAATACTCGTCAGTATGTTCACAGTGTTGTTTTTAGTCTTTTTCTGGGATTTGGTTACAGCAATGTTCGTTTTCATCACGGCCAAATGATGACCAACTGGCTGATCTATGAGGCTACTGTCTTCATATAGCCTAGTCTGTCTCTCTTGTAGTTATTACACCATCAATTACATGCAGATTGTGTTCAGTAAAGTTAAGGGTAAGTAACACTTCAGCTGGAAAGAAAAACTGTGAAATTCACGCAACAGCAAAGGTGGCGAGGCATAACTTAGCTAAGCAACTTTTTTGTGAAATGGATAAATGAGGAGCTAAAAACAGAATCAGAGTAATTCTGTTCAGATGGAGGAGCGAAGGCAAGAAAGCCGTCTGCAACTTTCAACCACCAACGGCAGAACAGCAGTAAGTGTGTGTGTGTGAGTGTGTGTGTGTGTGAGGGAGAGAGAGAGAGCTGACACATAATGAGGTGCAAGAAAAAGCCTACACTCTGCATTGTACTGAGAACAAAATACTAATAACAGCAGTGGCTAGAGGCAGGGAAATCCAATTACAATAGCTATTACTCCCTCTACTGGTGAACAGCCAAGAGGGACAATGGAAGTGATTTGCCCAAATTTCACCCAAAAGCTTAAGTAGCTTCACCCTTTGCCCTTTTCAGTGGAAGCACTTGCCAGTATCTGGCTTTGGGAATTGAGGCTCAGTCGTAGCTGCTGGTTATCCAACGAATTGGAAGCTTGTGAAAGCTTATGGACAAGAGCATGAGGGGGGGTTTGAATGTGCGTGCATGAATGTAGGCCTCTGCTGAAAATATAAAGTTTAAAGCACTTGAAACTCACTTAAGACACGTGTGGTTTATTCAGCTGTCAAAATCAGATTGTTTTGTCTCCAAGAAATCTGTGTAAAAAGACCATTTATATTTGAAGTGAGTAGAATTTCACTGTAAAATCAAGGTTTTATTGAAAATCTGTCTCACCTCACGTTGGGTGCTTAGTTAAATAGGATGGGTTCATTTTTAAAGAAGAGTTTTAGGGAATCACGTATGATAATCTTGATTTATTTACCTATTCATGATGTCTACACCAACAACACCTACACACTTTCCTTCTCTTACATGCTGCTCTATTTAAATGCACACACAGCCCTCTGTATCATGGCGCCATCTGATATATTTGACCCCTATTGAACAGGCCTGGAGGTGGGTGACATTATCTGCCACCCAGAAACACACCCACTCACCTGGTATTCATCTCCATTAAAAAAAAAAAAAAAAAAGAGGGAACAATCAGCTCTTTCTATGCATATGCATTATGCAAATAGTGTCACCAGGTTCATGTGCCGGAGGGAAAACACAAAGAAGAAAGCTGACTTCACAATGTGGGGGTGTGGAGGAGTGTTTTTATGTAAGCATGTAGAGGTTAAGCACAGAAATTCAATTTAGTCGGATTTAAGCGCACTGTGCGTTAATAGTGATGAGATAAAGTCGTGGGAGGTGATGCACAGCAAGGAAGGATCCAACTGAGTGGTGGTGTTTGACCAGAATGAATGAATAAAATAGATAAAACACCAGGTTATGAAAGTGTAATTGATTGTAATATTAGAGATATCATAATGTGTTTTCTGATTTTCTGATTTGACTTTAAATGAAGGGTTAATCCAACTTTTCATTCAGGGGTTATAAGACCCTACAAGGCGGATCTTACCTGGTGAAAATATCCCCTCCGACGAAGAGCAGAGCAAGACCCGACAGCAGGAAAGTTAGGATCTCCATTCCACACGCTTTACAATGAATAATATATATATTTAGAAAAGGAACAAAGAAAAGTTTCCCCGCGATGGAAAACGACGACAAAGCCCACAGAGTTTTTTATTTTAGTGCGCTCTCCTCGTGATCCGGCGCTGCGGAGAACAAAGTAAAGTGTGCTGCTGGTGCTGATGCTGATGCTGCAGGTGATGCTGATGGTGACCCCATGATCCGACTCCCAGATTCCTCCACAGCCAGGAGCGCACGACGGCGGAGCGCAACAGAGAAAAAAGGGAAGAAAAAAAACTCCCGGTCCGACCGCAAACAACGAGCCGATCCACCGCCGCCGCCTGTCATCCAGCAAAAGAGCAGAAAGAGAGTGAGACAGGGATGGAGAGAGAGAGAGAAAGGAGGGAGGGAGAGGAGGGAGGGAGGGAGACTCACTAATCTGTCGATCCCTCCGTTGCTTGGCCTCTAAACGTCAGATTCAATCTGGCCACGGAAGGCGGGGGGGCGGCAGGAAGGCATGTCACGAACATAGGACTTCAATATATTATGTAATGTTTGACACATCGGAATTATCTCCATTTAGGTAATTAGTGTCTCAAGTGAAGTTGTATGTCTCTGCTGAGGCTGCCACGGTGGGGCCCAGAGTGTGGACATGGGCATCAGAACCTTCAGAGACTTTCCAGTATTTAAGAAAGACTAATAGGTGTGTTACATCAAATCAATAAGTAAATGTATGTTAGAATGAGCAGTGCATGGTGGCTCAGTGGTTAGCACTATTGCCTCACAGCTAGAAGATCCCCGGTTAGGATGCCTGGGATCTTTCTGTGTGGAGTTTGCATGTTCTCCCTGTGCAGTGTGGGTTTTCACCAGGTTCTCCAGCTTCCTCCCACAGTCCAAAAACATGCTGAGGTTAATTGATGATTCTAAATTGTCCATAGGTGTGAATGAGAGTGTGCTTGGTTGTTTGTCTCTATGTGTAGCCCTGTGATGGACTGGTGACCTGTCCAGGGTGTCTCCTGCCTTCGCCCTCAGTCGGCTGGGATAGACTCCAGCCTCCCCGTGACCCTGCAGAGGATTAAGCGGTGTACAGATAATGGATGGATGTTAGAATGAGCACTGCATCTCTAGTGAGGGTCGATGGTGGGTCAAATCAGTTTGCTACATCAGGGTTCTGCCTTTATATTTAAATCAGCTCATCCCAACACATATCCTGCTTCCCTAATTGTAGCGTTTGCCATTTAGCAAGCCAGCTGTTGCTTTAAATCCTTCCCAGAAAGTATTTATATCTTGGATTTATAAGACTGGCTCATGAGCAGCTTCACCCCCGATCTAAGCTGCAGTGTACAGCAGATGTGAGAGCACCCCTGTACAATTCCAATTAAATGTCAGATCGTTTCAGCATCTTCATAACCGCACTGCTTCTAGGTCGACAAGTAGAATTTGATCTCTTCCAATCCGAAACAAACACAAAACTACACTGAAAATATAGTCCTGAAAGAGAAACTTAGTGCAACTAAAATGAATACGCCCATGACCACTGACACACAAGTTAGAAAACCTGTGATCATTGAAGCAAAATGTAATTTCCAATTATCCTAACTGAGCATGCATGAAGTTCTGAACCTATGGGCTTTGTCTGTCTGCATTTCTGCATCATGCCTTCCCATGGCAAATTATTCCCAGAGGAACTGAAATATCTGATTGGGAGACTTTACAAAGCTGAAAAAGGGTACAGGAAGATGGGCGAACGTCTGAAATATGTGGAAACACAGCTGCAGCAGTAATCAGGAGGTATAAAATGAGCCATAGTACCACTGATCAGAGCTGCAGTGGTCGTCCTCCTAAAGTGTGTGATGTTGCTCTGAAAAACAAGTGGTTCAGATTTGGCACAGGGGTCATCAGTGGAAGCTTCTATGACAGCTCAGACATTGTGAAGGACAGTTCATATCATGGACAGCATCCAAGAAAAATACCCTTGCTCACTAATCAGGACTAGACCACAAGATAAAACTTTCCTAAAGAACTTTAAAAGAAGTCTAGTGAGTATTTAGGAGTGTTCTTTGGTCAGATGAGACCAAGATAAATTTGTGCGGCTCAGATGGAGTCCCGCATGTTTGGCTTGATTCTAGTCAGGACTACCACAGTAAATCCATAGTCCTGACAGTGAAGCACTGAGGTGGGAGTGTGATGGTATGCGGCTGCATGAGTACCAAAGATGTGGGTAGATGACATTTATACATGGCACCATGAATGTCTGTGGATACAGCAAAATACTGGCTGACAAGATGACTAACAGTCAGCAGAAGCTAGAAGAAGAGGAATATTCCAGCATGATAACCATCCAAAGCACACTGCCAAAATCACACAAGAAGATGCTAAAGAAGGAAAAGGGAAAACTATGACCTACAAGTATGTAAACAGACTTTCATCCAACAGAACACAGAGAAAGTAGACCAGAACAACCCACCCAACAAAGAACAGCTGAATAAAACAATATCTGAAGAATGACAGAACATGTCTCCAGAAATGTGGTGTCCTCTGTGCTGGGGGGAGGATTGGCCCTGTCATTAAAAATAAACCTAATCACACAAAGTATTTAAAAAAACAAGATTCAAATGTCAGTGTTCAGGTTTATTGGCTTTTGCTCTATTAAGTTCCCACACTGTATTTTGAATAAATCTAAAGTGTTCATTTTAATAATAATAATTGTACATCAGAGCAAAGACTTTTGTTCAGCAGGTCTTGAGAAGTGATACAATGTTGTTTTACATTTAAGTGGCATTGCACAGGGGTGTACTCATTTCTGTTGTATACTGTACATAAGTTGTCAGGTTCATCTAGTTAAAAAGGCCTATCTGTCTTCAGTCTTACATCCAGCTCTCCATCTCAGGCACATATATAATTGTGTTTTGCAGCGTGTGTAGATAATACTATTTCTGGCATAAAGGTCCTATTCAGACACTGGTTATCAAACATGTTTCCATTTTAGAGATCAAAAAACCCCATTTTGAAGAGATTTGGTCTCTAAAGCAAACTCAGTATAGATCAAATATCAGTACAGGACGACCATTCCTGACACAGAAAAGTGATTAAAGAAAAAAAAAAGAATATAGTGATGGAAGGCTTAAGAAAGCATTTCTCCTCTCCTCTTCCCCTCCTTTCTTTCAGTCAGCAGAAATGATTCTATATAGTTTTTAATTATGATCTTATAGAAGGTGATGTGCATGGGACTCATAATGTCAGCATACATTTTGATTCAACAGTAACTTCTTAGGATCTTGCTTTTTCCTCTTTAAACCTAACCTCTTTGTGTGCTGTGGGGAGAGTAGTTGAGTGTATGGATGCAGCAGTGCGGCTGCCCTGGTTTCTGTTGCCTCACCACGGAGAGAAGAGACAGTCAGTGGCTGTGGATTCACACTGTTGTCTCTCTGGACCTTCGCTTGGATTTGCACTGCACGTTCTTTTGATATGAAGATGCCAGGCTACAGTACACGCTGCTATACACTGCATGATATTGTATTCTCTCAGCCACAAACTATTTCTTATTCCTTTTACTCTTTTCACCCTCATGTATTCTCCATCTCTCTCTGATCACTTTGTTTCCCCTCGTATTGATCCATTCTTTATATCAGCCGGGGTCTCCGTCTCTGCTGCAGATACTTTGCTCGCCTCTCTCACTCTCAACAAAACAACAACAAAAAGTCTGCCCCCTATCCGTCATCATATTCACTCATACTATTTATTTATCAAGTCTCCCACTGTGATACAAAATATTCTCATTCACTTGACTTCAGTCTTTTATATACAGCAGAACACACACTTTTCATTCCTCTTCTGAAAGCTTTATTATGCCAAATAAAGAAAATAAGCTTTTTAGTAAAGAGCCTATTGTGCTTGTGCAATAAACCACTGATCGACTTGAAATTCTTTTTCCAGGATGAATCAGATGAGGCTGTGCGTGCTTGACAAAAGGTTTTGCATACCACGAGGGTTTACAATTCTCTGTGAATCAGCTGAGATATTTCTGCTGTGTGTGATTTGACTGATGTCAGTCCAGAGAAACCAGTCAGTGTGAGTGAAGAAAACTACAGATGCAACATGAAAGAGATGAAGTCAGGGAACAACCAAGTGTCTCTGTCAGTCAGGAGAAGAAAACCATTTTAATGAGTGCTGCAAATAGAAGGACAACAGCATTACACTCACATTAGTTTATACATCACTGATTCCTTCTTTAACGTTGAACCTTACCTGCTATTTACCAGGGTACAGTGAGACACTGGCTCTGACCTCTCATTTTGTAATGTAATAATAGACTTGATTTACAAAGTGTATCCTCGTAGTTTCAATTGTAGCATCTGGACTTGGTTGAGTTAGCTCGAAGACGTTCCACCTCTCATCCAAGAGGCTTCATCAGTTCTAAACTGACTGGTTGGGAGTTCCAGATTTTATACTCTTCAGGATCCATTAACACTATTGAAGCTTTTGTCTGCTGGGTGAGTGTTGCCCCTCCCTCATTATGCGAGTCGTTAGGTCATTCCCTCTCACAAGGGGTTTCGTTAGGGACCCTTGTGGCCAGGTGACAACGGTGCCAGTGAGGGTCGTTAGGTCGTTCCCTTGCACAGTGGGGTTAGTTAAGGTCCTTTGTGGCCAGGTTTGAAAGGTTTCTGTTCTAAATGATGCAAAACATCTCCAAGACGCACACAAAAGCACCACGGATCACATCTGAGTGTGTTGCTCTTCTGTGTTGTATTCCGTTGAACTTTCACTGTTTCGAGTTCAGTCCAACATGGTGATTCTAGATTCGTTTGATTTATAAAAACAAACATTTTTATTCAGTTTCAAAGCCAGAATTTGAGATCTCTTAGATTTATGATTGAAACTCAACAGCAGCATACATTTGTAGAGCTTAAGATTTTTTTATTCAAGCAAAGCAGTTGGATAAAAAAAAAAAAAATGCAAACACACAGAGAGGCAGACTTAGAGGAAAACAGCTGCACAAACACACAGTTTTGTTAACTTTCAGCTGGAGTGTGTAGAAGCAGGACTTTTACTGCTGCTGCTGGATGCATCTACATGCTCAGATGAAAAGCTTTTACTCGGCAGATCTGACTTCTTTAAATGTTGGTCGCTGTTCCTCAACGTCTCCGTCACCCTGCTGACACAGAAACATTTCATCAAACAGAAACTGGGAAGTGACAATTAATCATAGTTACACTGTACTAACAATCTGAGCACTGTGGAGCGAACATGTGGGATTATTGTGGATTGTGTAACTGTGTCATACTGACTCCATACCGTCTTCATCAGAGCCTTGATGCCCATAATAGCAAACCAAATGTTGACAAACAGCTGGAGGACGGCCAGAGCGATCAATGTCATGTCCATGGATGCCAATAAACTCTGAAGGATGGACCAGGAAGTAAAACAGTTAATGCATTGGATTTGTAATATTAAGTCAACCAAAATATTTAAATAAGTCAGGTACATTTGTATTATAAATAATACTGAAGAATCACAACTTTAATACTTAAATAACTTTTTTTTTTAAGTTAGCAAGTAGAGTTGTAGGGTCTAAACTTTTATATTTATTTAGTCATGTAAATGTGTATTATATATAATGTTGTAGGGTCTTAACCTTTACATTTAATTAGTCAGATAAATTTGTATTATATACACTATTGTAGGGTCTAAACCTCCATCCATCCATTATCTGTACATTATCTGTACGCCGCTTAATCCTCTGGAGGGTTGCGGGGGGGCTGGAGCCTATCCCAGCCAACTTAGGGCGAAGGCAGGGGACACCCTGGACAGGTCGCCAGTCCATCACAGGGCCACACATAGACAGACAACCAAGCACACTCTCATTCACACCTATGGACAATTTAGAATTACCAATTAACCTCAGCATGTTTTTTGGACTGTGGGAGGAAGCCGGAGTACCCGGTGAAAACCC
>OMNN01096248.1:25335-42607 GCA_900302755.1 Chromis chromis
TATAAATGAGAGTTTTACCTACTAAAAATATAATTTTAATGATATTTGCCATTATTTGAAAACAAATGTAAATTAAGAGGTGAACAATGGTAAGCCATTTTTAAGCTGCGATTTTACAGATGTTTCTTATTTTGTTAAATTACAGATAATATCTAGTGAAAGGAGTGTTAATTTACATGTTGACTGTTAAAAAAGGTCAAAACTGTATGTTTACATCAAAAATCTGCTTTTGTTCTCTTACAATGTGTGACCATAAAATTTCACAGCTTTAGTGCATTTAAATCAGCTAAGAATATCATTATTTTAAAAAATATTTGCTGTTTAAAATTTTTTTTTTATTAGTATGTTAACAAATTAAAAAATAGTAAGCAATTTTTTTGCTGGGATTTTACAGAACTTCTTTGCTTTGTTAAATTACATATAATAGCACATAATTACACAGAAAAAAAATATATTAATTTGCATGTTGATTGGAACAAAAAACAAAACAAAACAGGCCAAAACTGTACATATGTCCACATCAAAATGTTTTATTATTATAAATAGCAATGTGTTATTTTTTAAGATTTATTTTTTGGCCTTTATTATTGGAGAGACAGTGGATAGAGTCAGAAACAGGAGAGAGTGGGGAAGGACATGCGCCCGAGGTCGGAATCAAACCCAGGACAGACGCTATTTCTCTGCACGTGGGTTACACGCTAGGCTATCGGGGCGGCCCCCAGGAATGTGTTCTTTTACAGTGTGTAACTGTAAAATTACACAGCCTTACTGCATTTAAATCAGCTAAAATATCATTATCTTACAGACAGTTGCTGTTGTTTTTTACCTTTACAGTATTCTTCTGTTTTTTCTGGCACCCTTGCTGCCCAATTTTCACAATTTTTAAATATTATTTTTGTTTTTTAAAGTGCAGACTGTAGTATTGTTTTAATTTGAATTCTTCTTCCACTAAACGAGACACAGTGAGCAGAATAGTATTGTTTTACCACAGCACCCAGCCAGTAAGCAGCTCCCAGGCTGGTCAAATCCCCCGGACGGGTGCTTGTCCGTCCTGGCCCGAGTCCGATGTTGAACAGGCCCACCATGATCTGTACAGCCTGCAAAAGACGCAAAAAATCTCAGCTTGTCTTGTGCTGACAGTTTGAAGATGAGCTGTGTGTGAATCCATTTCTTTTTCTCACCCCAAGAGCTGCAGTGAGGCAGGTCTGCAGCAGGACGACTGACGGAAACATGGCGCCTTCACCTTCGTCCTGCACTCATTTAATGGAGGTTTTTCTCTTCAGGGATGGGAATGTGTCTCCCACTGCTCGTGTCGTTTCACGTGTGAAGGCCAGGTGTTTGTATGAATGTCCCACAGCACCTGCCAAAGCAAACAGAGTCTCTGGTATCGATCAACAAACCTATCAAGCCCAAATATGCAGCCGTGGTCACGCGACAAGGCTGCAAGATAATACTTATTGTGCTTTGCTCCATGTTCTTTATTCAGAGACTCTAAAATATGCTGCAGGAAGTAGAAAGAAAAAGCAAAACAAAAAGACGTTTGTATCAATCTTTGAAATTATGTTCAACCAACAAAAAACAGAGTTGAAGGAATTAGCTTTTCCTCTTCAAATATATTTAAATTATTTAATTATATGTAACAAACACAAGATCTAATTATTCCAACACACATTTTTAAGTTGCCCCAATTAAATTTTCATCGACATTTGTAAGAATACAAGCAAGCCTGTGTTCAGATGCCCACCGCCCACTATATATTCACATTGTTTTGCAGCTAAATACAGGATGAAGCCTGTCAGTCGTATCAGGACATGTGTACTGTGTTGGCTCCATTTATTTTAGGATGTTTTACAGCAATCAGATGAATACAGGCTCTAGAGATGGAAATGTGAGTCTGTTGTCTGAATCTGATGCACTTCAGACCATCATCATAAACAACTGAATACCCCCCTGAGAAGACAGAACACCAAATAACCCTTGTTTTTGCTCACAACTTCCCTGAACAATCACAGAGTCTATTTAAGAAGCATAAATAACAGGAACTCTCTGCTTTTTTTAAATTTGTGAATCGATGTGGATGATCCTAATATAAAGAAACAGACCTCCCTGTCTTCACACAGACTTAAATGCAAATTAATTAACAGAAAAACCTTGGAGGAGTCCATTAGCGTTAACACATGCTCACTTTAAAGTTGCGCGATGTGAAGGTGAAGGCGGGAGGTGTTGAGCACATGTGACACCAAAGCAAATGGATTCCTCTGCCGCCTCATTTGCTGCTAATGGTAAGACATCTGCAACACACCGAGGGCCGATAATCTGTCGGGACATAATGGAGCTGACAGACTCAGTCACTGTCAAAATTGAATTTAAAAAAAAATGCTGCTTTGTGCTATCCTCTTATATCTGGGTCTGGTTCCAGGCTTGTCTGGACTGAACTTGAATTTGTAGAAGATATCTGCCAGATCCTGCAGTGACAGACTTCAGAGTTCATGTCAGGAGTAATCAGTGGTGGAAAGTAATTTCTTTTTTCAAATTGTACTTTCTTTATCAATAAGGGCAGCACACAGTAATCAATATTTGTATTAATGCATCAGTGTCAGCCAGCTAGTTGATTTTCAAGCTAACCCAACCAGCAAAAGCTAGCTGTTTACCTGAGCCAGCTAGCTTTCTTACCTTGTTGTCTCTGTGATCCCTTGAAGGTCAATCAAGTGAAATTGGAAATTCGACGTAACGCAAACGCAACGCAAGTTTAGGTTTTGGACTTTGTTTGTTTTTGTTGATTTGATTTTGAGTTGTTTTTTTGTTTTTTTTATTTGACCCATTTTACACATTCATTCCTCACACACACACAGCAACTAACCTGTATTTATCCAGTCGGGGTTCGATCCAGCATCTGGCAGTTGAAGGTCTTCGTCCTTATCCACTGGACCATCTTCAGTACTGATTAGCAGCAACAACAAGCAGAGAGACAAAGATCAGACTTTATGTGAAGCAGCTGAAGGTTTCTGAGATTCAGTCTGAACACATTCACACTCCAACATGTTCACACTGAGACACTGGAGTCAAACTGGAATCAGGTTTTATATAATTCTGTGGAGCTGCTCTGAATGGAGGTTAAATCCAATGAGAAGGTTGAAGGCTGAGTGTCTCTGTGGAGCAGTGGGTTAAGATGTTCATCATTTGATCCAAGGCTTTCTGGTTCAAGACTCTGTTTTTCTACTAAATCTATCTCTTTGTCTTTACTTTTACCTTTTAATAAGGAGAAACTGCCAACAAAGAAACTTTCAGACCAACAAAGTATCAGTTCTTCTCTCTGAACTTTCTGAATTCCTGCTGAAGACGTCAATCTTAAAAACCCTTAATAAATCTCTACTTTCGGTTGTTCTTGAAACTTTCAACCACATTCCATGACCTTCCTGATGAATTTGGTAGATGACAGTTTCAGAACAGCAGGAATCTGTTAAGACTTTTACCAGATTATTGTGGGTCTCAGTTCCAGTTACATCTGATAGTTCAACTGGTAAGTGAACTGTTTTGTTGTATGGAAGCTGTGGGTTCAAGGCCTGTTTTCACATATTCAGTTCATTATTTTTGTCACCAGAGTTGATATCAGCAAAAACACAAGGAAACTTCTGTGTCATCAAGGGACTTGAGGAGTTTCTGAAGTTTGTTCCATCCTGATGTATGAACAACGCTTTCAGAAGACAAAGAAAATGCTTTAGCAATGGAAGAGACCTGCTAGTTCAGTAGTATAGACCCAAACTTCCCAACCATGTGGTCCCAGGTTCAATTCCAGCCAGTTGTTGACTTTTCTTCATATTCTCCTTGACAAAACATTCTTACTTTGACATTTGGACCTCAATAACTTGGCTCAAGACTCTTATTTTCCACTAAATCCACCTTTTTATCTCTACCTCCCAACCACATGGTCCCAGGTTCTAATCCAGCTGTTCTGCCACCTTTTCTTGATGTTGTCCTTCACAAAACATTTCTATAGTTTGGCATTTGATCCTGAAAAACAATAGATGGATGGAAGTTGAAACTAAATGAATTCTGAAAAGGCGTCCAGCAAATATGGTTGAAAGCTTCAGAAACAGAAAAACAAAGAAACAGAGACTTTTAAGCTTCAGAACAACAGGAACCTGTTCAGAATTTTATCAGATAAGTATGTTCCAACTGGACCTGGTAGTTCAACTGGTTAATGAACAGTTATGCTGAATGGGAAGTTTTTGGCTAAAGTCAGGATTTGAACACACAGCTTCCACACAACGCAAAAGTTCATTAACCAGTTGAACTATCAGGCCCAACTTGATCTAGGACCCACATTAACCTGGTGAAAGTACGAAAAAGGTTCTTGTTATTTCAAAGCAGTAGAGTCACTGTGAGGATCTACAGTTTCTTTGTTTTTCTGAAGCATTCAGCCACATCTGCTGGACTTTTTCAGTGGATTCAATTAGTTTCAACATATGTGGTCAAAATTATGTGGAGAAAATCTGCTGTGGAAGGTCATAGAATGTGGTTGAAAGCTTCAGGAACAACAGGAAGTAGAGATTTGTGAAGTGTTTTTAAAGGTTGACGTCAGGACAAAAGGGTGGATTTGAACTAGGAATCCTGTGATCACCTGATGAACATCTTAACCCTCTACTCCACAGAGTCAGCAATCCTACAACCTTCTCATTGGATTTAACATGGATTCAGATCAGCTCCACAGAATCATTAAAAACCTGATTCCAGTTTGACTCCAGTGTCTCAGTGTGAACATGTCGGAGTGTGAATGTGTTCAGACTGAAGCTCAGAAACCTTCAGCTGCTTCACATTCAGTCTGATATTTGCCTCTCTGCTTGGTGTTGTTGCTAATCAGTACTGAAGATGGTCCAGTGGATAAGGACGCAGACCTTCAACCGCTCAGATGTTGGATCGAACCCCGACTGGATAAATACAGGTTAGTTGCTGTGTGTGTGAGGAATGAATGTGTAAAATGGGTCAAAACTAAAAAAACTCAAAATGAAACAAACAAATATCAAAAACCAAATCTAAACCTTGCGTTGCGTTGCGTTGCGTTGCGTTTGCGTTACGTCGAATTTCCAACTTCATTTCACTTGTTTGACCTTCGAAGGACAATGGAGACATCAAGGTAAGAAAGCTAGCTGGCTCAGGTAAACAGCTAGCTTTTACTGGTTCGGTTAGCTTGTTGCTAACTCATGTGTTTCTCTTACTTCCATTCTTCCAACATCAAAATTCGTATCTGTTTTAATTATTGAAGTGTTTTGTTGTACAATACAAGTGGTTCAAGATTAAAAAAATAATAATAATTAACCAGTCAGTAATAGAAAGTTTGTTAAGGAGCAGATTTGAGGTTGTGATGTTGGAAGGACCAGCTTCTTTCACCATCCTGTGGTTCAGTAGCAGAGTTTAAACAGGATGAAGCACCAGCAGGGAGGTCTGGGCTGTGATGTGGTGCAAGTATAGACCGTATACCTACTTATTTTCCAGCATTACAAACACTCACATCTAAATCCCCACTGATGTGCATCATTCAATAGTGTTTTCTCCTCATATGATGAAAACTTGACCCACCCATAGACCTTAATTTACCTCTGATTGGTTTGTAATCATTGCTTTCATTGGTTGAGTTGTTTGGGTTTAGATATGATAGATTTCTTCAAATGCTCTGGGTTTAAATTACACTCAGTAATCTGTTTTCAGCACATAGACAATCTTTGCTTCCCCAAAGTTGGTTTGTAAATGTATTAAGAATTGTTAGGTTCAGTTTTGGACATAAACAAACTGCCAACAAAGAAACCAACAAGGTGTCAGTTCTTCTCTCAGAACTTTCGGAATTCCTACTGAAGACATTAAGCACCTCAAAACTTTCTGTAGCTCTTGAAGCTTTCAACCACATCCTGTGACCTTCCTCACCAGATTCCCTCCATGTAATTTTGACCACATATGTTGAAACTAACTGAATCCAGTGAAGAAGTCCAGCAGATGTGGCTGAAAGTTTTAGATAAACAAAGAAACCGATGAGCTTCACAATGATTCAGGATTCTGTTTAGACTTTTACCAGTTAAACATGGATCATGTCAGTTCCATGCAGACCTGATAGCTCACCTGGTTAATAAACAATTTTGCATAGAAGCTGTGGGTTCAAGGCCTGGATGCACCTTTTAATCCACCATTCTGTCACCAGAGTTGACATTTTGTTTCTGAGACTTTATGCCGAACCAGGAAGCAATAAGTGCATTTGAGATAAGCCAGATTTGCATAGATTTGATCACCAGCTATCATGCCAATTAGATTTCTGTCCAACTTGATCCCAGCAGCTGCATTTTTTGGAGTCAGACACTGCATGGCAACTGATTTAACAGGTAATTGGTTTAGATGTTGACTCAACAATATGACTTTTGATTTAAGCTGTTCATTTTAGTTGATTTACAGATTTTTTTATTTTATTTGTCTGTTTGAAATGTTTATTCAGCATGTATGGTTGATTATATTATACGTTTTGTCTTTATTTACATAGTTTCAAATGGACAGATTTGGTAATTTGATTTATGTACAAATTGATCTGATACTAATTTAAATGAGAATTCATGTAACATGGAGATGGAACAGAGGTCACAGATCACCTGTATAACATTTTGAAAGGCTGCCCTGTGACACATAAACTATTGGAGGCTGTGTATAAACTCATATATGCGTCAGAGAACATTTTAATAAACAATTGTGCTTCTGTGAGTTCCTGTACGAACTGATGGCTGCTGGAAACTGTCCGTCTTGATGGCCAACTTCTAACTTGCTCTCGTCCACTTTCCAGGCATGGTTCAGTTCATTTCGAATGAGCCTAAGGAAACTTTAGTCTCATCATGTGACTGGATGAGTTCCCAAAGTCAGCTTCATCCTGATGTATGAACAAAGCCCTTAGAAGACAAAGAAATAACTTAATATGTTCCAGTGTGAGAAATTTGTAAAGGTTTTCTGACTGAAAAGTCTTTTGCAAGACTACTACTGTGTAAATTTAGATTCCCAGACAACTAAACTTCATTCTTAAGGCAAATGGGCAATCTCTGGAAAAGTTACAAGGGGAATTGCAGAACAAATGCTAAGCCTTGTACAGTTTAGTGCATATACAGGAGGAAGTGGGTATCAAACCTGTGACCTCATGATTATAGGGTACCTGCTCTACCAACTGAGCCACAGTCACAACAAGACGCTAACCATGTTCTATTATCTATCCATCCATTATCTGTACACCGCTTAATCCTCTGCGGGGGGGCTGGAGTCTATCCCAGCTGACTAAGGGCGAAGGCAGGGGACACCCTGGACAGGTCGCCAGTCCATCGCAGGGCAACACACAGGACAAACAACCCATGTTCTATTATGTTTCCCCAATATATCTTCTTGTTGTAACACTGAAGTACCAATAGAGGACACTCAAAGACCACAAATGAGTGCCACAGTACCAATTTGTAACCTGATTTCTCTTTGTCACATGAAATGCAACAAATGCATCAATTGAAAAAGTAACACAAAATATGATAACAAGGCAAACAAATTAAAAACAGCATTTGGCTACTCTTACAAAAAATACAATATTCCCATACACAAACATTAAGTTTTGAAAGACATACCCTGCACAAGATGTTTATCATGTTTGATCATGTTCTGCTTTCGCCACATATGACGCTGTTAAGTTGAACTACCAATAGAGGGCACTCAAAGACCACAAATGAGTGCCACGACACTTTCAAATATAGTCTTAGTCATATGAAATGCAAGAAATGCATCACTTGAGTGACACAAAATGAGACGGCAAGTTAATTTAAAAACAGCATTTGATTTCTCTTTGAAAATTTGATATTCATGTAGCGAAATATTACGTTTAGAAAAAAAATGCTTTAACTTTATACAGTTTTCTAGCTGACAATGGCAGCTAATATGAAGTCAACATTGTGAAGACACTCATTAAGCATAAATACCACACACCTGTTTAAGCCACACAGTTAAAGTGGCATTTAAACAGCACTTCTATCTGAATCCGGAAGCGAACTAATGCATCCTGAAAATGGCATTTTCGACTCACTGAGGTATAACCAGACACCACTACAGAGGATAACAACATCACATTTTGTTAAAGAGTGATTTAAGTGAACTGTGATTTTGGTATTAGATATTACAATTTGAAGAACACAGTTTCTACTGCAGTGAATAAGAGCTTGACAGTGAGTTTTCTACTAATTAAGGCTAAAATTAGAAATACCAAAGGTTATTTGAGTTAAAGTTTAACATTGTGAGAAAGAAGACCCTCGTGGCTACATTTTAATACCAATTATGTACTTAAGGAGACACATTTATGGATTTTAAAGCTGGCTAGAAGTGTTTTCTTCTGATCTCCAAAGGCCACTCTAGCTGGTCACATGGCACATTGATAAAGTCTAGAAACAACTGCAAAAGCCTTCACTTTGAGGGCACATATCTCCAAAATTAAATATTGTAAGCCAATGAAAATCCATATATTAAAAGATCAAAGCTTTGGCAGTGATGTAAGTCTTTAATGGGGTCTGTAGATGCATGTGTATCAGAGTAGTAAGTTTTTAAAGTTAAGTCTGTTTTCCAATAGGATCCCATTCATTTCATAATTCAGAAAAATATGAGACATCTTTATTTTTCTAAATGTTTTCAGTGGATATGAAGGCACTCCCTTCAAAAAGTTTCAAAGAAATCAAAACAATCTTTCCTGAAATTAATACTGTCAAAATGTCTGCAAAAGTGGATTTTCAGCTCCGAAGCTAATTGTAGGAAGACCCAGTCAGTTTTTGACGTAGCACCAAATAATGTTTTGTTTTGACACAACTAAGCTGTTTCTACCCACTTAGTTTGGTTGGAACTGAACGAATATTAGTGGCGATATACATTTTTGGAAATGAGAGTTTTATTGTTTTAATTTCTGTAAAAAATCTGCATAAGCTGCTGACATGATTACAAGTTCCAACTTTTTCTTGAAGTTTCTGGGATATTCAATAAAAACCATCTGCCACATCCGGTGAAAAATAAGCAGCTGGTGAAGCTTTTAAAAAGAATCACTGGAGTGATCAAATTGAACACAGAGGGCCTATTTGGAGTAGAGCTGTGGGATTTTGCAAGGTTCCATGCTTTAGGTAAAAGTCTTCACATGATGTTTTTTCAAGAAAATCCATGACCTCAACTGGGAAGCCCTAGGTGAGTTGGCGTGGCTCTTAGTTCAGTGGAATTTATTTGTAAAAGACTTGAAACTCGCCTTGAAAAGTTCTTTGGATCATATTTGTTCAATCTACATGTCCTCTATCACACAGTCTGAACTGTTTCAAATTCTAAATTCATGGTGAAGAAAAATTGAGTTATCAAGCCAATTTTATTTAGTTCCCTCAGCTTAAACTAAAATAAACAAGAAATTTTCAGAAATTTGAGTTTGTCACGGGGAGTCTGGGAGTCACCCAGGCGCAGACAGAAAACACAGCAGACTCTGGCAAGTGTGAAAAACTAGATGCTGAATCTAGATTCTTACTCAAAACAGAAAGCAAGACTACTGATAAACTAGTCAGAATCAACAAACAAGAACAAGCTATTCTACTTAACTGACAGCCTGAACTGGGAATTGCGGGCGGAGGAGGTGTGTAGCGAGGCAGGAATGGCTTCTTCCATTAGTGGCAGGAGGATCAGACCACCAGAGATCACAGGTCGCCTGTACAGCACTTTAATAGGGTCATTCCATCCCAGTCATCATTCATCACATCACGTCATTCGCCACCAAACAATTTAGTGAAGAAACAGCTAATACTGTAAAATAATTATTATCTCATAATATATTGAAGCAAAATTTTGTTTTTTGAATGCACACTGCACAACAGACACATGTAAGTAATAAACCAGGGAGGTTTCCTGGGAATATCTGTCCGTTCATTTTCACCTGTAAAAAAATTCCTTCAACTCCGATCCATAAATCTCCACTTCAGCAGTTCATCCATCCACCAAACTTTCCAGTTTTATTCTTGCCTATATTCTGAAGTTTCTACAGAAGGGTTTGTTCATGTATCATTCACAGCCAGATTTACAAAACACTTTATTCCTAAAAACATGGGGAAAATGGAAGATTTTTTCCAGACTGTTAAGTTTTTCTGATATTTATGGAGTGTAAGAGAGAAAGAGAGCTATGCAAATGTCCCTCTGTAAAAACCTCAAACAAAATGAAACAAGAAGCTTGAACTTTGCTTCATCCAGTGGTCAGATTTCTAATCTGGGAATTCATGCAAATTTTCACAATTTGAACAAGATAATACTTCATGTAACAAAACTGGGTAAGCCTGTAAAATAACAGTTTTTATAAAATATTTACAATTTTTCAATCCTTCACTTTAATTTCTTGTCAAATTACAGATAATAACTTGTAAAATCACAAAAGAAGAAGGATATTATTAATATATATTTTACAGGCAGAAGCTGTAAGTAGGTAGTAATCTGTATTTTTAATAGTTAACATATTTCTTCTTACTGCCAGTTTTTTTATTTTTTTATTTTTAGCATTTTAGCATAATGTCCATGTCAAAAATGTCTGCAAATATTATTTTTACATTCCAATTTACAAATTGTTTTTTTTCTTTTACAACTGAGCTGCAAATAATGATGATGATGATGATGATGATGATGATGATGATGATGATGATGATGATGATGATGATGATGATGATGATGATGATAAAAATCAATTACTAAAATACTTTGTTTCTTCGCCCTTTTGGACGCTGCCAGTACCCGTACCGTAACATCTGGAATAGACGAGCATTAAAGGTGCAGCTGGATTCACGAACGACGGAAAACTTCACTTTAAAATGACGGAACTTCAGCCCAGAGGACTAAATTAACTAAGTTAACCAAGTTAACCAAGTTAACTAACTCTTACTGACTTCTTCAGGCCTGAACAGCTTCTAATCTTCGCGGTGTTTTCGAGGCTTCGAGCATAAAAAAGAGGTGAGTTTTATTTCCGGTCTAACTGACAGCAGAGCACCAAGGACAGTTAAACAGTCGTTAATTATTCACGTTAAAGAGATTTTCTACTCTTAGCTTCATTGTAATGTTGAGCAGTTCGTTAATGAGTGAAAGAAAATATAAATGTGTGATGAGAAAAAGGCGATTTCCTGCTCTGCCAAACAACATGACGGTAAAGAAATGAAACCGAAAGAATTTAATCTGTAAAGTCTGAGCTCATATGTGGACACACAGACTGCAGGCTTTTAATGTTACAACAAGAAAAAAGGGAAAATAACCCTAACAAATGTCACCAGTAATTGTAATAGTGTTTTAGTAACATTATTGAGGTTAAATGGCTGAACCTTGTGGCTGTATGGATACGATAGAAACGTTGGAGCAGAGCTGAAGATGATCAGCTGAGTAAACAGTGTTTTCATGGAGCCTTTCACTGTGTTTTTAAAGATTATTGTGAATATTAAGGTCGACTGATGTGTTTTTTCAAGGCCGATACTGATCTTATGAAGGAAAAAATGATGACATCAGATTTTCAGATTTCAACAAACAGGCTGGTTTTATGTATATATTATAAATCAGACATGCAACCTGCTCACCTTTTGCTGAATTTTGCTCTTTTCACGTCAGTTTGGGTGACTTTGGTTGGGGTCAGGACCCAGTCAAGAGTTAATGCACTGATATAAGTCACTGAGTCAGTAAAATGCTCTCCTCTCCTGTCAGAACCTGTTGTGTGTCCGTCACCACACTGCTACACTTTGACTGTAACCTCACAAGTGGCACAAACTTTCTAATTCATCTTTTATGTGCATTTGGAGGTGAGATCACTGAGGGAAAGACAGTCGCTTTTTCTATTGGCCAACATTTGATATAGTTCTGATGTTTATGTCCTGTAAGCAAATGTTACTGTACTCCGCTACAGCAGCTTCTCCACTTGTTAAATATATGAACAGATCTCATTTATTAATCTGGTAAAAACATTTAAAGATGAGTTAACATTAACTTCATGCAATAGAATAAAACGCTCCATCGTATTGACTAACATTAAACTCTGTCAGTAACATTTAGCTAATCTAGAATACTCTGCTTGTCTGAAGGTAAAACATCGCTCTTCGAATAAGTGCCGCACATTTTAAAATACAGGAAGTGTGGACAGGAAGCATTATAGAACAATTTTATACCATCAGATAAATTAAATAAGTTATCCTTCTGTTTTTCTAACAGCATCAACTCTGAGTTCTTTTTCAAAATGATGAAAATGATGCATGTCTTGTGCAGCAGCTGGATGCAGGTAGCAGGTGTATTAGAGGTGGTCGTTCCTCAGCTAGATGCCAGAATTAAGGAGAAGTCAGTCAAGCACAAGTTCCCACTCTGAGTTTTTCATAAAAGAACTAGATGCACAAAAGAAATTGCATGTCCTGTTTGCATACTGTCAGGTAGAAATACAGAAGCAGAAAGTTTCCACCATCATGACAACACAAAGCAGCTGAAAAGATCAGGAAACCTGTAAGACTTAAACTACTTGTACCTCAGAGTACCAGAGCACACAGCTTATTTCTCCCTTAATTTTTATATTATTATAATATATGTTCTGAATATGTACTGCATGCTCAGCTTTCGTCTCCTCCTCTTTCTCCACTGTTTTCCATTTACAGGTAATTAACATGTTGTCTTCTCTCATCTGTGTATAACTGGAGTGAACAAAATATAGATATAATGCATTCTAATACAACACAACATTGACTAAAGCCCAGAGAAACTACCCAGATCACCTTGCATGAACTCTCTGACAGGGTGTGAAGGTTTTTTCCACATAAATGTCTCAGCATGTCTGGTGAATAATGTAGCCCAGCAAGTGTATCTGTGTGTTTTTATACTGGGGGGTATCAGAGTTTAAACACTGAATCTGATGACCTAGAATGAAGATACTTTGTAGGATCGACTGTGAATCATTGAATATGATGTTGGCTCATTGAGATCTTAGAAATCATTAAGTTGCAAAACACCAAGAATGTTATTGGTTTTTGCCTCTGATCTGTGACAGCTTCCT
Organism: Chromis chromis; assembly: GCA_900302755.1. NCBI lineage: Eukaryota > Metazoa > Chordata > Actinopteri > Pomacentridae > Chromis > Chromis chromis. Next base: position 38,402 of record OMNN01096248.1, read on the forward strand.
GCCTAGCTGACTCTCAGCAGGATGAGTTCACTGACAAACTGCCCTCTTTCAGATGAAACAAAGCGCTATGTGATAACATATGTTGTAAATATGTGCTACATAAATTAAATTGAATTGAATTGAAACAGCAGAGTATGCACTACAACACCTTTTACTTGACTCTTTGAGCATTAGGCAGGACATAAAGAGGAGTCATTAATAGAAATAGTTAGTTAACAGATAGTTAAAAAAAACATCTACACATTTTTGACACCACTAAATCTAAAAGATCACTGCTCACATCTTCATGTTGGAGTCAGTGATCTGGCCAAAAGATCACACGACAGTCTTTTGGAGCAGACTTAATTCTCCCTACAGATTTACAGTGTCTATAAAAAGTATCCCCTCCTTGTGGAAGTTTCCTCTTTTCATTGCTTTTTAACATTAAATCATTGTCAATATAATTTGGATTTCTTGACAAGAATTTACAGTGAAAGACTCTTTCATGTCAAAGTGAAAACAGATTTCTACAAAGTAATGTCAAATAATTAAAAATGTAAAATAAGTGATTGCATATGTATTCACCCCCTTCCAGTCAGTATTAAGTAGATGCACCTTTAGCTGCAGTTCCTTTATTGAGCCTGTGTGGAAATACCTTGAACATCTGGTTGCTGTAATTTTAATTTTGCAAAACTGATCAAGCTCTGCCAGATTACTCAGGGATGGTGAGTTTCAAGTCCAAAGACAGATTCTCAATCTTATTAAGGTCTGGGCTCTGACTTGGACACTTCAGAAGATTCACCTTCTAGTCTTTAAACAATTTGTGTGTAGCTGATGATGATGATGATGACGACTTTATTGTTGTTGTTAGCTTCAGATCATTGTTAGAAAACAAATCTTGTCCCAGTTCTCTTGCAAACTGCCTCAGTTTATCCTCCAGGATTTCCCAATACTTTGCTATCTTTACAAGTATATGAGGGCCTGCTGTCAAGAAGCATTTCGACATTAAAATGCTGCCACCGCCATGCTTCACAGTGGGGATGGTGCATTTGTTTTGATGTGCAGTGCTTGGTGTTCGCCAAACGTCTAGTATGATGGCCAACAAGCTAAATTTTGCTCTCATCAGACCAAAGAACCTTCTTCCAGTTGACTTGAGAGTCTCTCACATGCCTTCTGTTGAACTCTCGTCCAGATTTAATATGAGTCTCATTTTTTATACTGGTGAAGAACAGGAAAGTCTCTTCCATCTCAGCTGCTGAAGCTTGTAACTTCTTCAGAGGAGTCATAGGTCTCTTGGTGGCCTCCCTCACTTGTCTCTTTCATGCACAGTTTACTCTGTTTTTGATGACGACCTCAAAGGATTTGGTTGGAGTGTTCTTTTATCTTCATGGTGTAGTTATATAGAGGAGTACTGATTCACCAGTGACTGGACCTTTGGGATACAGGTGTCTTTATACTACAAGGTCCTTTCATAGAGTGCAGAGTCACCAAATGATGTTCAACTTCTTCACTCTGGAGAAAGAAAGCATTAACATGATTCAGATGGTTGTTTGCCAGTCGGATACACAGTAAAGGGTAGTTTCTGACAAGGGAACCAGCGGTGCTGGGAAGCTCTGTTTGGTTGCGAGGTCTCTGCAGAGCTCCAGCCTGGTGATCTCTTGCGTCAGGACTCCGGGTGGTGGGTCCGAGGCCAGTTGCTCTGTAGGCAGCCATGAATTTCGTCTGTAAAGGTCCCTGAGGAGAACCAGAATCAGCTGTTCTCCTACCTAGCTGAGACTGCCCCCCAGTCGGTTTGACAGCGGGAAAAGCTTCTACTATCTCTAGGAGGTGCTTTGAATTCAGGTTGAGATTGTTTTATATCTTACTTTCATTCATATTTGTACATTAACAGCACTGTAGCATGTATGAGGTAGTACGGACCTGAAGCATACCCTGCTTTACCCTCTAATTTTCTCTTAATGGGACATAATTTATATAATGGAACATCAGCACTGAAAGAGACTTAATACTAGCAATTGAGGCCAAAAACTCATGAGGAAAAGGTGAAGAGTCGCCCTCTGCTGGTTGTTAGAATGAATGCAGGTTTAAGGCTTCACTTCATGTTTACTGTTACAGAACAAATGTTATCTATAATACAGTGACAGTGTGTATTCCTAGTAGTAAAGACTCATGTCAGTAAAGCTGATATTAATGAAATGCAAAGAAGCCAGTTTACAAATACTATGTTTGAGCACACAAACAGCAAATGTCCCATCCTGCAGGTTGTTTGATATATTCTCTTAATTCATCAGGTAGAAACAATGACGACTAAGAAGCTGCTTGTTGAAACACTGACCCAGTTGAGTCCAGACGACTTTGACACATTCAAGTCGCTCATTGGAGAGGAAGAAGGTGTGCCTGACATCTGGAGGAGGCGACTGAAAGCAGCAAACACTCAGGATGTGGTGGAGCTGATGGTGGAGACGTACAGCCGAGAGTGTGTGGAGGAGACCAGAAAGGTTTTGATGAAGATGAGCAGGACTGATCTGGTGCAGAGATTGTCAGGTATCGACTCAGGAACCAAAGGTGAGGCAACAAAGACAGAAACATGAACATACTGCAGATGTTTTATATTTTATTATGTTTGATTGAGAATCTGAAAGTTCATCATCTGAGTTACAGATTTTGTTCAGATCTTTTCCATTTTTCATATTGCAAACAAATACATCCAACACCATTCAGCATGGTTGGAAAATCTTTCAGCAGCTCTACGTATTATAATTATGTCTCTATTAAATAGTTTTAAGTGTCACTTTGGGGTGAAATCTTTTGAATTGTAAATCCTCATGAAGCCTGATTCTAAAATCACTTGTAACAGATGTTTTTGTGTTTGTTTTCTCCTCAGAGGAACTGTGGCCTCCACTGGTCCAGACAGTGAGTAATGTCACATCAGTCGACTTCACACAGCACACATTTGATTTAGGAGATGAAGACTGGAAATCATGTTCACCTGCAACATAAGAAATACTAATAAATTCATAATTTTCCTCACATTGTTCTGTCAGAGAATAAACTCAATCTACGTTATGCAGACATGAAGCCTGATTGGTACAACATTCTCAGTTTGACATTGTAATAATTCTTCTGCTAACATTAATTTGAAGGTGCAACAGACAACTTGTACAAGTGTGAGGAGGAAACTTGAATCCTGCATTGCACATACATTGACATTGGTCTTATAGTGATTTAGGAGAGTTAAAGTATGAAAATGAAAATTAATTGTATTCATCTAATTCTAACTGATGTCATTGTAAGAGTTTATTTTAAATTATTTCATTTAAATTAAATTATTTTTTTAAAAATTCTGTCTGTTTTAAAGTCAGGAGGCTCTTTAAAGTTCTTGTAGCCCAGTTTATTTTAAAGAGTAACAGCCAGACAGTAAACGAAAGTCATGAAGTTTATATTGACGTAATCTAAATTAAACGGAAAAAAAATAGTCACCTTGTTGTTGTGAATGAAACTCAGACACATAAAAACAGGTTTCCTGAAAGTTTTTTATTGTATCATCACCTTTTGTTTTACAGCTGATGTGATCTAAACACATTTACATTTCTACAACATTGATGATCTGAACAGAAACATCTGTAACCGTCCCAGCTGACAAGTTTTACTTTCTACACATGAACGTTTCCTTTGAATTTACCAGGTGGAAACAATGGCGTCTGTTATTGAGCTGCTTTTGGAAACACTGGAGGATCTGAGTGAAGAGGAGCTACAGAAGCTCAGGCAGATTCTCTGGAATCTCAACCCTGACTCATACATGAAATGGAAGAGGCTGGAGACAAAAGACCACCAGGACACAGTGTTTTTAATTGTACAGACTTATGGCCCAGAGTCAGTGATGAAGACCAAGATGGCTTTAGTGAGGATGAAGAGGATGGATCTGGTGTGGAGACTGTCAGACAGCAGCTCAGGATTAAAAAGTAAGAAGAAACAACACATGTTAAATTCATGAAATGCATCATTTGGTGTAAACGTAAACGTTATACAGTTGATCATTGTTGAGGAGGTTTAACTGTAATTTTGTACACTGAACAAAAATATAAACGCTCCCATTTTTCATGAGCTGAACTCTAAGATCTCAGACTTTTTCTATGTCCACAAAAGGCCTATTTTTCTCAAATATTGTTCACAAATTTGTGTAAATCTGTGTTAGTGAGCACTTCTCCTTTGCCAAGATAATCCATC
>OMNN01096250.1:0-48374 GCA_900302755.1 Chromis chromis
CCAAAGGATCCACTGCCAACATCCTGGTACCAGACCCCATAGGACACCCTGAGAGGTCCTCTTGTCCATGCCCAGTGGTTCAGAGAATTTTTGACCACATAAGGGGGACCAACACAATATTACGCAGGTGGTCATAATGTTATGTCTGATCAGTGTATTTTGGGTGTTTGGGCCCAATGAGTATGACGACTGAGCTGACCTCATATTTCACTATAGTGCTACAAGCTGGATAACACTGTTAAATACTTTAAGCCAGATTTTAATCAGAATTTGGAAATGATATTTTTTTCTTCTAGCTAGCTTCTTTTCTTGTTTATCTCTTTAAATTTTTTTTAATTAAAGTATAAATGAAATCTTAAAAAGCAAATCTGTCCATCTTTACATTGTACTGGTTCATTTTTCCTTATGAATGGTTGTATGAAAAAACACTGTCTACATTATACATGTCATTTATAATGTCTTATTTTATGTATTTCATGCAGTTTGTGGTGCCAGCAGGGGGTGACTTCATCTCACCTTTGCAGCCTAACAGAGCTCTGAGAGCTCAAATACGACCTCTCTTGTCTCAACTTAGTAATGCAAACCTCTTTGGTCATTAAAGGAGTCTTTTAAATGTCACTATATGGTCAACAGCATGTCAGCCTAATTGTAATAATTACCATAATAACTACCTGCCTCCTTTGTGCCATTTAGGTGAAATCTTATGTGACAGCATAAAATAATATTAGAACATTGCACTTTCACCTTGGAGGTAGCAGTGGGAAGAAAAAATAAAGACCCATAATTCATATTTTTTCAGAGATTTAGTGGAGCACGTTGACCCGCCTGAGCTTCAGCCTCAACTCCATCAACAACCTTTGGGATAATCTTAAAGGTAATTGAGAGCCAGACTTTGTCACCCAATAATAATGCTTTTGTGTTTATTTCACCATGTCACAAAGCCAGAAATGAGTATTAATCTCTGCCGCTCACACCAACAGCATCTAATAATAAAGAGGATTTACAGTTATTTATTGTGCTGACCTGTTCCAAAAATCATTGCTGCAACTTCCTGACAAATGAATCAACCGTTACGTTGCTCTTATTTCCTTCAGTGAAGCAACAGCCATGCATGTCGGGCAGGATTATTTTACAGACTCTAAAATGGGCCTTAACTTATACAGACTGCATGGAGTTCAGCCGTGAGTCATGTTCTTGTCATGTTTAGTGTTACTGGCTTTGCCACCATGAATTGTATCATGATAAAGGTACATCTCCTTCTAACCTGTGCAGTTTTACAGTTTACATTTCTAGATTAGTTCTTTCCTTTTCAGGTTTCCTACAGGAGAAAATAAGAAATAGATAAAATCATGCATACTGAAATGATAAATTTGTCAGTGAGCTGAAAGATATTCTAGCAATCTGACTCGAAGGCTATTTGATGTTTCAGAGGCTACATGGCCTGTAAGTTTTATGGAGTATATCACGGCCGAATGCTGTTAAATGGTCCCTTAGACAGTGTTTAGACAGTGTTAAACAAACTGATGAATGTAGTCATCCAGATAAGAACAGTGGTGCTACAGAGATGTGCTGATAAGGAAATACTCTCCCTTGTCATCACATCTTCTACAGATTAGATGCTGCATGCTCTATCAACTTTAGATGAAATTTGGTCTGTGAGGTGCCAAGCAGAAATCTTTTCCTACAAAGAGCTTTTCTTACAAATTTACAGAATGAACATTATACTCCTCAGGCAACATGTAGGAGTTTTATCAGTTTGCTGCAAAAATGCTCTGAACCATTGGGCATGGACAAGAGGACCTCTCAGGGTGTCCTATGGGGTCTGGCACCAGGACGTTGGCAGTGGATCCTTTGGGTACTCTGGCTTGTGCAGTGGGGCCTCTGTCAATCCAACTTGTTCCACTGCATCCTGTTGATGCTTGATTAGAATGGGGTCTAGGAAGTTTGGAGGTCAAATCAACATCTTGGGCCATTGTCATGTTCCTCAAGATGTTCCTGATTGTTTGATGTTGTTGCCATGTGTTGGGGTGCATTTTCCTGTGGGGGTAGGCCAGTGACATTTGGGATTTCCATTTGCATGAGGGAGTGTGCTTGTCCTGGGACAATGTTTATTTGGGTGTCTAAGTCTCATCAACACGGATGCCAAAATCCAAGGTTTTCCAGCAGAACACCACATAGTACCAATATGAAGTTATTCACTTCACCTGTCAGTGGTCATAATGTTGTGACTGATCGGTGTATACTGCCATATTATTAATGCAAAAGTCCCAAAACTCAACTTACTACTCACTAAAAATGATAAAAGTTATGATAAAATACAGATTTACAGTGTTTACAATGTGCTAAAAGGTGAATTAGTGACAGGAGAGTAATTTTAGATACACAGATAAAGAAGAAAAAAATAGTTGACTATAAATCACTATAAAGCTAAAATAACATTCACAATAACAATCAAATTTGAATTTCTGCAGTTTTTTAAGGCATTTGTTCTGTTAAGTTGCTTAACCTCTTCCGAATGAAACAGGAAAAATATTTTTGCTCTGCCTGATATATCGGTGTGGGTGTTTTACAGTGTCTGTGATTTAGTGAACCGTTACAGTCAAGGGCGTGCAAAGGCGGCACTGCAACAATAGACCTCAAGGTCAGATCCATTTTCATTTTACATCACATTTGTACACGACACAATGCAGATAGATTGATTCAGCGCTCCGATACGTGCATAAATAACAGCAAAGGTGCGGCAACCTACGAGCACACACAGTCATATAGACACACATGAGTGCCGCCGCTGACCGATACATCTTCATAAAGTGCACATGCCACTGTAAATTTCTGCAATGTATTGAATGGGCAGAGTGCTTCTCTTGCCTCTTCAATATTCATGGTGATGGAGACAGCAGGGGGCAAAAGGGCCTGAGTTAAACAAGATAGACACTCAAACTATATTAACTGTATTAGAGCCAAGGCATTATTTCTTGACTCTAATTTCCAAGTGAAATGTTTCCCTCAGTGCATATTGATTTGTATCGATTTTTGTTTTGTCATGTTTAGGTGAAATGTGTTTTTTTTTCTTGCTGCAGAATGTATTGAGTCTTTAGAGTTTTCTGCACTACCCTCCTCCTCTTGGCTCACATTGTATTGTGCTCCGTGGGTCTGTGGCTTTTCCACCATGGGTAGCAGGGATTAAGAAACAAAATCCCAGCATGCTGAGTTGAGAATATTCAAATCTTCTTGCACTCCAGACAGAGGATGAGCGGAGGTGCGGGTGCAGTCAGGCTAAAGATGGGATTGTCTTTGAGGACACGCTCACTGAATCCACAAAAACACAGTCTGGGAGGCTGCGAGCCTCTCGGGATGTTGTGTGAGTGAGCGTACTGCATCCATCTGCCCCATCGTTCCTCCCCCCCTCCCTCCATCTCTATCTCCTCCCTGGTTTTGCCTCCTTTCATCTCCAGGTGGGCCTACTACAGCCCACTGCATGCATGCATTAGCGCTTTCTTGAAGTGAGGCGACCTTCCGACGCCCTTTAGTTTCCATAGCAGCGAGTGGGCAAGTCATGTAACATTAACATTCGCTGAGCTCGAGCGGCCTGATCAAAGCGCCATTGATTTTGTGTCCCACGTTTATTCAAAATGCCCTCCTCTTACGATTAAAAAGAAGCAGGATGTCTGTCTTTATCACTGAAATGGGACTTGTAAATGCATGTGACTGGTAAGTAGAGAATCGAGATCCATTCGGGAGAAAAATTGACCAAATCTGATTTTTTTTTTTTGCTCATGTGTGACTCATAATAGTGTGAACAGCACACTCACATGGAATCAGATCTTATCTATTCTGACTTTAACCACTTTCACTCAGGCTCCTAAATCAGTTTATTATTTGCAATGCAACCTCAGTCTGAACAGTCTTTTCTGAAATCTGCATGACTTATACTCAACTTTTATCATAATTCTGCTGACAGAAGTCCCTCAGTAAATGCAAACAAGGACAGCAGCTGCAGTCAGTGGAGGGACAGTGAGGTCTTACACCTCATGAGTATTTGCTTCTGTGCAAGCAAACCTTGTACAGCTGCTGGAAGGCATATTGGTTCAAATGGCCACCTCCAAAAACATTCAGGTTGCTGTTCTTCATCTACAAAAAGCCACAACAAAAAATTACATTCTTTATTGTCATTCTCAACATCATCTGCTTCTGAGATTGCTGGTTTCCACTGTACATCAGTTCGTAAAGGAAACCATAAATGCTGACTGCAGGTGTTTACCTCCACAGCATGGGATGTCTTAATTTGTTGTTTTTCTTTCGCTTATGCATGTCAGTTCAGGACCAGTTCATGCTGAAATCTGATATTGATCACAATTAAAAAATAATGAGAACAGCTATGTGAAAAATTATCGGATCTAAGCAGCAGATCTGAATTGGGCACTAAAGCTTGCAGAGTCATCGTAGCCAAAGATGGAAGATGAATTGTTATTCTTTGTATCATTATCAACTATTGGTATTTTTCTTGGAATAAAAACTCGCATTTAAATTTCATATAGACGAACTTGCCAGAAAACTACAATAGAAATTTGGGTATTTCGACAGAAACTGAGCTAATTTTCCCATATTCAGCAAAAAGTGAATGATTGAAAATGTCTTCTTGTGTGTCGTAGATAACAAAGATCTACATAAACACCTCCAGTTTACCTCTCAGCCCTTCGATTCATTATCTGTTCTACTCATCAAACGTTGGCTGGCTTTCCCCTGCATTAGGATTCAACAGACATTGGTTTCTTATTTTTTATAAGGCACTAAATGACAAGATGCAGCCATAGACAACTTCTCTGTTAAGCTGGTCCCAAAATCATTATTCAATTTCTTAAAGTGACTGGCTAATAGTTAGAGTCCTGCATGCATTCACTAAATTTGGGGAAACTGCTTTTGTGCTGCACACAACTGGAACTTTTTTACAACAAACACCAAAACTTAACAAACCTGCACCTAAAGGTCAATTTAAAACCATGATCACACTGACTGCTTTTGAATGTAACTGTTGCCTATTTATTCTGTTCTGGCTGTACTATCGACATCATTAAAGATGGATAAAGGTTGAATGAATGAATGAATATATGAATAAATGAATAAATGAATAAACTTTTGCATTTAAGTCTCTTTCAAGATGAAATTTACCAACTTCGGTGTCCCTCTTCACTTTTCCTTTAGCACATAATCAGTTCAAGATTTTAGTTTTCCCATTACTTTGGTTTACGACTAAATTCCTGCAAGATGTCCTCATTGGCTTCAACTGCACTTTGTATTTTGTGCTTCTTAGCCAATGTTAACATGGTAACAGACTCACCCAAGAGGGTCAACATGATGAGCATCTTACTTAAACAAGGACAGTGAGCAAAGTTTTCCAGATTTCCCTCGAGTAAAGATGGCATCGATCGAAGTGTCCTTCGTCATGGCATAAAACATAGTTAAGAATAATTTCCTGCAACAGAGGTTGTTGGTGACGGCGAGGTACACTAATGGAGGAACGTCCTCAGAGGCTCATTGGTGCATTGATTTGTGTTTTAAAAGGATCCTAGTTAAACCCTTTTAAGGGGACAGCAGAGGGAGATTCGCGGAAATTTATTGGGATGAAATACTCTCCTTTAGAGTGAAACTGAATACTTGGTAGAGCGTTTTGAAATATATATAATCCTGAGTGTTTGTTGGGGCAGAAGGATGGTGAGATTAGAAGTGTGGGGGAGTCAGGGATCGGTCAGACAGCAGACACGGATAAGTAGATATAGATACAGGATCAACACACACCGACTCACACACACATACAGTGGATTACAGATCTGGTGGCTAACTGCCCTTTGGCTTCTAAGCTGAGACAGGATTACATCTGAAGCACATATAGGAAAAAAAAACAAGTGAAGTTATGCTCCAAAAAAATGGCTAAATATTTGGAGTAGCTTGTTGTTTTTTTCGTCTGTGGAAAAGAGAGAAAAACAGCAAAAGAACAAAACAAGGACAAATGAAGACTCGGTAAAACCCTCCACAGGGGCTCCTGTCTCTCCCCTGGTTATCCGCTGTCTAGCTTCTCATTTAGCTCCTGGGTTGGGATTTAGCATAATCAATTACAAAATGAGCCCCCCTCCTCCTCTTCGTCCTCCTCTTCGTCCTCATCCTCCTTGTCTGCCTCCAACCATCCCCTACTGTATTTCAGCTTTTTTCCGCACAGATGACTGAATGTCAGCTTCTTTTCATGCGCTTTGCGTCCGCACACAGGCAGAATATAGAGACATTGTGACATTTCAGCTGCCCTTTGTCCCCGGGCCGCTGCGAGACGCCGATAAAAAGACGCAACAAGCTCAGTCACAGATCAACCTTTCAGGGCTGCGAGTAGAAGAGGAGGAGGAGGAGGGATGAAAAGGGAAAGTGCTTCAAAAGCTCCGCACCGTGACGAAGGAAAGAAAAAAACACGGGGGGAATAGACGAGGACATGAGTGGGATGTGGTGACGTAAGGTGGATTGTGTGTGTTTAGGGTCAGGGGAAAGGTGCATCTGGTGCAGCATAAAGCAGGAAGAGTGGAATCAGAGATGGAGTGCTCGGAGTTTGATTGTGGCTCCCACAAAGCTGCAGCACCCAGTTTACCATACGGACAAAGCTTGAGGCCTTCTCATGAGCATGAATAATGCAATGATCAGTCACTACCACTCGGTTTCCTCCCTCTGTCTGTCTGTTCACCACTTCAGGGCAGGGGACAAAGCATAGGTGTTGACAATACAAAATTCACTAAAAAGGACATTTTCCCTGCATGTTCATGACGCTGTGGTTCAACTTAGCACTCATTAACCACAAACATCTTCATCTTTTGAAACCTTTTCTACCACTGGGATTGTGAATGCGTTTTAAATGCCAATGTCTGTTTTTGTAAAGCAAATAAAGGCCTGCTAGCTTATGGATAACATCTTCGGAGTTGATGCATTGACTGAATAAGAGTCCAGCAACCAAATAACACAAGATGAAAACAAGATGTCAATGGATAGATGGATGAGTAATTCGGTAAGCTCTATTCACTGATCCGTCTTTTCATTCATTCATCTTTTAGTCGCTAATTTTGTTGTGTATGTGGCTTTTTATTCAAAAGGGATTTCAACCTGGTGCTTTCGGTTTTTGCGGCTTGCATCTTACATTCAAAATATGTGAATGAATGAAACATTGCCATAGCCTTGGACAGAAACTATTTGAGCTTATGATAAGGTTCATGAGGTTACATTGACTTGAACCCTTAGAAACCCAAACAGTTTTTGCCCCTGTCACATTTTCACTCACTGTGGGCTCATTTTCCACTGCAATATAAAGTCCTGCACCTCTGTGGCAACCACACAACCATGGATAGAATATAAAGAGAAACTTCTCAACTTGTCATTCCGTATATCATAAAAAACTCAAAATGAAAGATATATTTCTGAGATTATTTTTAAAAATTGGGGAAAAAAACATGAATCAACATCAAACACTACTACTAGCACGGGAGGAGTGAAGCGTGACATTGGAGTTCATAGGTCCACGTACTAGAGCCTCGGCAGCGCTCTGCGACATTTTCATAATTTTATAAAAAACAGGCAGGACGGGATGTAAAAACAGGACATGTCCTGGGAAAACAGGACGTTTGGTCACCCTACCATATATGCTGTAAATTGGGAGTGATTTCATATTATCAGTCCTTCTATCTTCTTATTCTGTGATTAGTGTGGAGGGATGGTGGTCTCTTATCCACTGATATCCTGTGACGGCCTGTGAGTGTTGGTGAACATGTGGAGTGGTTCAGTAACAGGGTGGCGGAGAGGGAGCGGAGATGTCTATGAATTGTAAAGTGCGGCATAAACAGCAGCCTGATGCAACGTGCTGTAATCGCCGAGCTGTCAGACGCACGCTTTTGGTGATGGTGCGTGTTCATGTGGAGAGAGATTAAAGATGGCGAGAAAATCCATTAGGTCTCAGTATTATGGATGAACCAGAACTAATCAGGAGGCAGGGTGTTTGCAGTATATGAACGAGGCCGCTTGTGTATCAGACAGTAATTAAAGCAATTAACACCACTGCACAACAGTGACATCTGTGGCTCGGCTGCCATGCAAAGCAGCCGCATGTATAAAATGGCTGCTGTCATGATGGAAATCAGGCTTTAAGATGGATGCTGTTGCATTTAAATGCACTATCGGTGTTCCGTTTTACAAAATTTGCTCCAATATTTTTGGGTTTCAGACCAAAAACCTTTACATAGAGTTCATTAATTATCCCAATTGAATTTGCAAATGTATTGTCAGACTTTCAGATACAACTTCAAACAACTTGGGTATTATATGTGCAGCTTTGACCATTACTGACTTCAATGTTAGAACACGAGCAGCCAGGAAATCATACAGGTTTTACATGACCTGTTTGATTTGTCAGCCAAATTTATTTAGAACCGCAAACAAAGGTGTAAGTAGTTTTTGTACAGCTGTTACAGTTTAACGCTATAAATTTATGTCACGACAGATTTGTGCTTTACTTACAAACAGCAAATCGGATTTCACAACTACTTCTGCAACCTTTAAACCATTTTATGCAACATCTCCCCAAACTCCTATATAACCAAACTACATTCTAATTTCAGTTTTGAAACAACCGTTGTCTTATTTTTAAATGTTTTTCTCAGTGAAAGGCCAGAATGTGGCACGAAAGGCTTCCAGTTTGAAAAAAAGCCACAAAGAGTGTGTGAGGAGATAAATCAGCAACAGGACCCTCATCCAGGAGACCACTGTAGGAACCGCTATTCTTAGACTTAAGCTTCATTTTCACTTGTTGTTTATGTTCTGTTTTCACTTGCTGTTTGGTCAGGTTAAGAAAATATAGTGCTCCGGTTGACATTTTCACAATGTTTTTGAAGCTTGGTTAAGTTTATGCACAAGAATTACATAAAAATGTCCCAGTTTGGGTTCAGATATGACCCTTTTACAACATATTTGAAGCTTCTCCTCTATTTTTGGGAAAGATATGCTGATTAGAAATGTATTTGTGGTACTTTATCTCAAAACGGAATGCAGTTTAGTTATATAAGAACTTAAATTTGGTAGAGAGGGCTGTTCTATGATGAGTTTTTTGGTGAGCAGGGAGCAATCACTCTCCAGATGGTTATTGCCATTTTCTGAGTGAAATATTTGATTCTTCACCTGCTAAATGTTGTTTTGTGTTCCTCAACTCTATCTGCTGACTTTGTCTGTCTGCAGAATGATGATACACAAGTAGAACACACTGGTCTTTCTTTTTTTGGTTGCTATCTGCTGCTATAAATGTAATTAATGAGCGCAGAGTAAACCCCAACTACACAATTGCAGGTCACAAAACAAAAACAATGAGAGGAACTGCAGTGTTGTGTGATAATTGTGGGTTTGTAAAAAGACTGTTTTTGTGTTGATGTGCTATTAAGGACTTCAAACTGGAAAACAAGAACCTTTAAAAAGCTGCTGTAGGTGTGTTCAGCTTGAAGCCAAGTGTCTTTCCTATTGTCTCTGTGTGATGCTTCGCTGTTTACAGTACGAAGCAACGGCTCCTGTGTTCATCATTATGTAATGGCAGACTCCAGTGGGAGTCTACCATTTGATGTACTTATGTAAACAGCTCTCCTGCCGTTCTTTTCGATGACTCATTCCTGCTCAAACCTGCTTTTTGTGGGTGGCGGCGTGTTATTTGGCGTGTTCTTATGTCATGATTGCACCCAGGGCCTGAGATGATGCTCACACACACTTACAATCGCTGAAGTTGTGTAACCATAACATGACAAACAACGCATGCAACCACATATACAGAGACCCTTGACCTTTGACAGCTCTTGGTAATTGGTTTTTCAGGGAGCGCTGAGATAGACTCAAGAGCAAGACAAGGTCAGTTTAAGATCCCGCTCTGATACTCGCAACTCATTATCCAACAAAAACGAACATGGTTTTGTGTGGTTTTTTTTCCCTTCCTCTGCATTTCTCACCCCTTTGTGCTTGTATAACTCTGTCCTCGAGCTGAGGGAGGCGACCGCGGTCTCATGAGGAGGTGACGTGACTGTTAAAAGACTTGTATGGTGGGTGGGGGGCCCGGTGGCTCAGGTTTACAACAGTAGATGTCTTGGAGCTAAAAGCTACTTTTCAATGTATAGAGTCTGAGTGAAACAAAACAAAGGGGGGCAAACCTTCTCAGGTAGGCTTCTTTATGTGACAGCATTGTAGCTTTAGAGCCCTCCAGGGGGGCTTCAGGTATCGGCTGAACAGCATGTGACACCCATTAGGGACTGTGTTGTTTCTCACAGTGGGCTTCCTCCCTCTGGGCGATGGTTGTTTTTCGGATTTGATTGTTTGCAGCGGAGGCCTTTACTTCAGTTCAGCCAAGCAGAATATAGTGTGTCACCTCATAATGCACCAGTGTTCCATGAATTGTCTAAAGAGGTGAGCGAAAATGACACTTCTTTCAAGATAGATGTACACCGGTCAGCCACAACATTATGACCACTGGCAGGTGAAGTGAATAACATGGATCATATTGGTACTATGTGGTGTTCTGCTGGAAAACCTTGGGTTTTGCCATCCGTGTTGATGAGACTTAGACACCCAAATAAACATTGTCCCAGAACAAACACACTCCCTCATGCAAATGGAAATCCCAAATGTCACTGACCTACCCCCGCAGGAAAATGCACCCCTCCACATGGCAACAACATCAAACAATCAGGAACATCTTGAGGAACATGACAATCACCCAAGATGTTGATTTGACCTCCAAACTTTCTAGACCCCATTCTGATCAAGCATCAACAGGATGCAGTGGAACAGGTTTGATTGACAGAGGCCCCACTGCACAAGCCAGAGTACCCAAAGGATCCACTGCCAACATCCTGGTGCCAGACCCCATAGGACACCCTGAGAGGTCCTCTTGTCCATGCCTAATGGTTCAGAGCATTTTTAACCACATAAGGGGGACCAACACAATATTAGGCAGGTGGTCATAATGTTATGCCTGATCGGTGGATATCATCAGGCTGGTTTGTATCTTTCTCCCTCAGTTAAAGCCTGATCACACCTGAAAGCAGTACAATTAAACTAACCACTACTTGCAGCACTAGTTGGAGAGCTACAGCGTAACCAGTCAGACCAAGATTCTACATCATTACATTCAATAAAGAATCACTAAATGTGGGGGTAAATAAGCTCTCATTAGCTTCGCTTCAGTCACAGTTTGCTCCACTGGAGTTAATTCATCATGAATTTTCACAATTTTGAATGCCGGTGTGACTGTATTTACGTTCTTTTGTTTCCTTTGTCATTGCAACTGTGCGAAGGGCCACATTTTCACATGTTCTGTTATTTAATTGTGATCTAAAAGGAACTGCAAAGCTAAGCAGCAGGTTTGCAGTGGAGCTGTCTTTGTTAGAAATGTGTTACTGAAAAGTAGCAGCATAAAAATTCTAATTCAGCATTCAGAGCTCTTACAGTGAGCTGAATTTAGAATCAAATAACCTGAATTTGGGGGCGTTTGATTCCTCACAAGTATATAAAGTATTGATTAAGTCAGATTATTATTCTGGCTTTTGTGATATCTTATTTCTCCTCACATCACGTTATTATGCTTTCAGAAAAATCTCAAAATCCACATACTTTAGAGTAAATCCCATGGTTTTTACCAAATAGAGTTGGGTCAGTGGTCGAGAAACCGAAATCTAGGACTTTTCTTTCTGATTTGACTCCAAAGTTGAGGCAAGAATGAAGCTCAATATTTTGCTTATTTGTAGAAACAGGATTTTGTTTTGTTTGATTTGATACCTGGAGTTTAACCCCACAGGAACGTTTGGCTGTAGTTCCAGTAAATTAGTACAAGATAATAAAGCTTGTTCGTCTCCCCTTTTTCATTCCATATGCCAACCGGAGTGCATTCCCTGCACATCCACTGCCTCCTTGCATTAATTGCAACATGCTTAGAGATTTATGGGAGAGATAACTGTAACCACTGACATAGAGTAATTACACGAGGACAGAATAATTAAAGGACGCACTCATCATCAATCACATGTGCCATTAGGCTAAAATGTTATGTTTCATGCGTGCAGATTGGGGTGGGATGTGCTATATGTGCAGAGGCGAGTGCTTATGAAAGATTTATATCTCTATAGGTGGCGAAGGCTGGATGATGTGGACAAAGACATGGCAACACACAGACAAGGTCACAGCATCTGTTCATGCATCCATCCCCCCCAAAACGTATGACTATACAGAACATGTTTCTACCTGGATCAACAGGAAAGCCCCAAATCAAAGGTGCCCCCCTCAGCAGCATCCATTATCGCAGGGCAATGCAGAATCACTCTGTATTTATGATATTCCATCATCTGCCTCTCTACTTCCTCCCATCGAATTTATTTTTTGCTTCGCTAGAGGGATTTTTGTTTTGCTTTCTTGCCGTGGCATTGTTGGCGTGTGAAAAGAACAAACCAGAGCCAACCAGTGAGGACAACACACTCGAAGCTGCTTTATGATTATGTATAGAGGACATTTAAATTCCATCTCTTGTTCTATTTGTGAACCTCAGCACTTTCCAATAGTCAGAGGAATTCGCGAAATATGAAAATGGACTGAAAATAGGGTTGAGCGTCAAAGACATCAGCATATAAATACTGCACAAGCAGTGTATCACATCTGACATGCGCAAGCATTACTGCTAAACAACCCTCTGTCATTGGCTTTTAGTCCTGCAGAATTGTAATTGTGCTGAAAGACACAAGTTGAGGAAGGCTGGAATAAAGCCTGGATCTGGTGTTCTTCAAACAAAACACAAAGAGCTTTTTAGGGCAGTTCGTCTACAAGATGAGGGATTTAAAGACGAAGAAGGAACGTCATTCATTCTAATTCTTCTTGTGTTAAAACAGTCAGGTCTCAGGATTAGAATGTTCCTCCACTAAACCACACAACACAACAAACAAATAAGTCTTAATCATTTAATCTCATATTCAGTCTTAAAAGCTTATAGATATTTTTGAAAGCAACTAAAAATCAAACGGAGTAGTTTTGTTCTCAAGTGGAGGCAAAAAGCATGAAAATATAACTGTTCAAATTTCTAACAAGAGCTGAATTAAAAGCAACCTTGCACTGGCCCAGAAAAACAACATATTTGAATGTTACTGTAACAAAAAAATCAAATTCAAACAAAGACCATGCCTTGCTCTCTGCCGCTTTGCTGACAGCAGACATTGTGCTGCAGCGTATATGTAAAGATTAGTTGTAAGCCCACTTCTTGTGTTGTTTTATAAGCTGTTTTCTCACACACACTGCAGTCCTGAACTTTTCTTGGCACCACCCAGAGGAGCTGTGTGTGGGATCACAAATATCTGAATCGGTTGGACCTGACATTAAATGGGATTAAACCTTCCAGTTCCCCAGAACAAAGTCCATGCAGTGTCCAATTGAGGACATTTGTGACTAGAGCAGGTCATTGTCTGGAGAATTCACAGTAAACACCCAAAACATCCAACCGTGAAGAAGAAGAAGAGTCATTTACAAAGGCAACAACATGTCCAATTAGAAAGATGATGACATTCAGGAACTTCTGTCAAGGAGCTGCAAGAGAGTTGATTGTTTATGAACCACACAAATGTAGTTTTTGCATCATGTCTTGCACACTGTACACAGAAAAAGCAGCAGGACCTTAGATAAGTTGTTTTGAGAAATGAGGATGACATTTCTACTTCTTTTAGTCCACAAAGACTAAATGTCTGCAGCCATGCTACTCTTGGAGAGCCAGACTGATCTCCACAGTGCTGGAGAATGGTCTGGATGCACCTCATTATTATTCTGCTGTTTGTGGAAACTAAAACTCTGGCTTCTTTGTGTAGAAATACAAACATAAAGACTCTTTTACTCTTTACACAGTCATCTTGGGTGATGTTAAGCCCGGAATGCAGCAACGGTGTCCCTGAAGAATAGTGTCAAGGGAATCGTTTTGGTGAAAGTTTTGGACACAAGGATGCACGTTCTGTCATTAAAATGGATAATTCACTGTTAGAACCAAGCAGAACTGCTTTATTGCATGATCCAAATCTCAAAACCTGTCGTTTTCAGTATATAGGTTGCTAATCAGAGTTTGTTGGGAAAGGTACATAAAATAAAAATAGCGGACTTATACCTGAAGTCTAACTCCTTTGTGTCAGACTACAACCATGTTAGCAGCTTCATGAGGTTGCACTTAATAGTAATAATAATAGTAATAGACTTGATTTCTGTAGCACTTTTTAAAACAAAAGACACATGATAAAGTGCTTTACTATTATATTAGTAAAGCCAATAAAACACTATAAAGGGCAATAATAAAACACTTGAAAAGACATTCTAAAATATAATAGAAATCCTAGTTTGTACATGTAGGTTTTTAAAAGCTTTTCGTAATGGTGCAGTCACTCTGCTGTTCTGACAGTAAGGAGGAGCTTGTTCCTCAGTGTTGGGGCTAAAACAGTTAAAGCATGGTCCTCCTTTGTTTGAAGCCTGGACTGTGGAATTTTTAACAGCAACCGATTCACTCATTTGAGAGATTGAGATGTAGAATAGGGGGTTAAATGTAAAAGTGGTGATTAATATTCCGAATAATCATTGAGAATAAATTGGAATCTAAATAATATTTGGATTAACCTTCAGTTAGACATGACTTTATGTACCAAACTTCACTCCAAACCCCAAATGTGAACTTCATTGTGGCAGGAGAGAAAGTCAGTGAATCATCCAAGTCATTAGCATTCATCACCTGGGAACTATTCCTGTCTGTTCAACATTTCATGCCCATCCATCTAATAATAGTTGTGGAGATATTTCAGTCTAGACCTCTCCAATATGGCTATTCAAAAAGCTGTGCTGCAAGTGAGTTTATAAATATGTATTTGTGAATTGGAATTTTACTTTCTGTTTTAATGTCATAGTGGAAACCTTGGATAAAGATGTTATTTTGTCCCTCCTCCATACAATCTCTGCACCGACGACGAGTATTTTCTTATATCTCGATGGCAATTTTGCACTGTGATGGTTCAATCTCTCAGTCAGGGGTTAAAACCTTCCATAATGGGGCCATCCATCCTCATACTGGGACTTGGGGGGAAAAACTTGATGCTCTGCTCTCTCTGTCACACACACACACACAAGCAAACACACACACATTCAGTTTCACACCTGAGCCAGAATAAATGAGCAGCCCCCCTCCTCTCCGTCTCTCTAATATGGATGAAGGAGCAACTTGGCGACTTGACGACCCTCATTTCCACACCAATGGAGAGCGTCCGATACAGCTGTAGCTGATGAAATACATTACCAGGAGATGCAACCCTCCTTCCACAGATGATACCACCCACAGAACAAAGGCTGCTAGCGATGAAAGGACAATGGTGAGAACACCTGTTTCCACAGTAATGTGCATCAAGGAAACAACACTCAAGAAGAATTTTTTTTCCGCTGTTGCAAAGAACTGCAAACCTTGAGTATGTAATGAAAGCCCAAGTCATTTAGTAAAGTTCAGAAAAGTGACTTCATGTTTAAATAGTTTTAGCATCAGAAATTCAACCTTTACTTTAACATTGTATAAAGTAATGACCAGGGATCCTAAATAGCATTGATTGTGTGTATATACACAACGATCAGGCATAACATTATGACCACCTGCCTAATATTGTGTTGTCCCCCCTTATGTGGACAAAAATGCTCTGAACCATTGGGCATGGACAAGAGGACCTCTCAGGGTGTCCTATGGGGTCTGGCACCAGGACGTTGGCAGTGGATCCTTTGGGTACTCTGGCTTGTGCAGTGGGGCCTCTGTCAATCAAACTTGTTCCACTGCATCTTGTTGATGCTTGATCAGAATGGGGTCTAGGAAGTTTGGAGGTCAAATCAACATGTTGGGCCATTGTTATTGTTCCTCAAGATGTTCCTGATTGTTTGATGTTTTTGCCATGTGGTGGGGTGATTTTTCCTGCGGGAGTGTGCTTGTTCTGGGACAATGTTTCTCATTAACACAGATGGCAAAATCCAAGGTTTTCCATCAGAACACCACATAGTACCAATATGATCAATATTATTCACTTCACCTGTCAGTGGTCATAATGTTGTGGCTGATCAGTGTGTATATATACTGTATATATTGCTACTCTAGTGTCAATTAGTGCTGTAAATTCATCCTATACCAAATTAAAAACAGCTTCTCTATTGATGATTAACTTTTTAAAGCCACAAGCAGTAAAGCTTGACTTAAAAAACAAGTCTACCCAAATGTGAATATGTTTAGCATTTCATCATAATATACTTCCATTAAAAGAAAGAAGCTAAATTTCCTTAAATAGCAATGCAGGGAGTGTAGATTTTAGAAAGTATTACAGCAGGAAATGGGGTACTATTTTCTGATGCAAAGGAATACACATTTATTGCTCTAGTGAGTTAGTTACAGCAGCAGGATGGTGCATGTAGGGTTGACTCAAAATAAACTACAGTTCCCATTTTCATGGTAATGACAGAACATGTCGCCCTGTAAACAACAGGAAATTTTACTCTTTTGATGAATGTGTGTGCTTTTTTTGAGGTGGATCCTGTGTGGGGAGATGATTTGTGCAGACTTTTCAATCTACCTGGCTGAAGAGCTCCAGACCTCACCTGTCTCCAATCACGGATGATTAGCTTGGAGCTCCAGACCTGCACTTCAGCCCTCGTTCCTTCTCCCCGCCTACTGCCGTACCTGATTGGAGCACCACCCCGTTCCCTCCACCAATCAAACTGCAGCAATCATCACACCTGGGGTTTAAATCCACAGCTCGTCTTGGTGCCTCTTGTTGTTTGTGTGTTTTATTATTACCTCCACCAAGCGAAGCAGCGGAGGTTATGTTTTTGCCGGCGTTTGTCTGTTTCCCCGTTTGTTTGATAGCAAGATAACTTGAAAAGTTATGAACGGAATTTGATGAAATTTTGGCGTTGCTGCTCATTTTCTGTGTCCTGTAGCCACCAGAAAAGCACTCGTTGTTTAGTTATTTCTGTACACACGCACCAGGTTGTTAGTGACTTTTGTTGGCCGTAGGTGTTGCTACCTCATCTTTAAGGAGGTTAGTTGCCTTCGTTTTGTTGTGTTTGGTTCTTTGATTTAGCAACGCCCACCAGTTCTGTTTCCTTTGTGGTATAATCACCTTTTCTTTTGTTAATCATGTCTCTAAGCAATAAATTGCTTTACTAAACCAAGAACACCTGGTTTTTGTTACCTTCCTAGCCCACCCTAGACAGCTGGATTGTAACAATGAATGATCCATTTTTATGACAATGCTCACCTAAA
Source organism: Chromis chromis (assembly GCA_900302755.1). Classification (NCBI taxonomy): domain Eukaryota; kingdom Metazoa; phylum Chordata; class Actinopteri; family Pomacentridae; genus Chromis; species Chromis chromis. The sequence continues at coordinate 17,345 of OMNN01096250.1, forward strand.
CATAAGTACAAATATGAACAAAAAATATAAACATAAGTAGAAAAAAATGTGATGTAAAATATAAACATGAGTAGAAAAACATAACCTAAAATATAAACATCAGTAGAACAATTGTGATCGGTTAAAAGAAAAACAAACGAGTCAGAAAAGTTTCCCCCCCATTGGATTGATACTATGGTGCAGTCAGACCATTCTCTAGGTGTGGCCATCTGAGACAACTCAACCATGGAGCTCTGTGACACAAACAAATTAGAGAAATCAGGTTGTGGTAGTACTTATAGTAGGCTCAGTTCACTGATGCTTTGGATATTTGAATAGGTTTTTTTCAAAACAAAAAGTAAATACTGAATACCACCAGCCTTTTCTCTTAAAATCACATTAAAATAAACAAATATTCTGTCTTCACAATGACATCTAACTTCATGTGCTTATTTCATGCATAAGGGTCCACGGTTACGTATGTGTGTACTTTGCAGAACATAAATCTTCCTTTAAAATATGTGTTTGTACGTGCTCATATGTTCTACTTGTGTCTGGTCCATCACTCCACTGATGTGTTGAGCCCATATGGTCGGCAGGTTGGACGGCCGGTCCCGGAACACTCCATTATGTGGTGATTTGGCAGAGCACACACCGTTACCTCCGCTAGCCTTTTACTCTCTGCACACTGCTGAACGGATGATGTGGCACCACACACACAAGGTGCAGCTCACTGTTTGTATACGAGTGTCCGACTGCAGTTTGCACTTGCGTGTGTGTGTGTGTGTGTGCATGAGGTAACGAAGCATCCAGTGTGTGGGAGTGTGTCCTGCCAGCAGAGTGTGTGTGTCCCTGGAGCGGGCATATGGGCACAGAGACGGCCATCGGCCAGCCTGGCTCAGGTTGCTGCTACCTCTCGGTCACCTCCAGGACCACAGCAGATGCCACATCGGCACAGACGAAGGAAAAGATAACACAGAAAGACAAGCGTGTACTGTATGTAGGATGGAAAGTAGCAAAGGTCACTCTTTAGACTTAGAATTGGATCACAATATGGTGACCAACCTCTGTATTTCTGAACAATATGGGGAAGTTGTGACAGCAGAATTAGAAAAATGTCATTTTTAAGCCACCATTTAGACAGTTTTTTTCTCCTTTGTGTCAGTGCACTCTGAGCTGGAAAGAAACCCCATTTTCTTGTCAGAATTCTGTATTTCGTAATGACTTTTTAGATGTAAAGTATCTGTTTTAATACTCCTAGATTACTACTTTTTAGGTACATTTTGTTGTATTCTTAGATGCAATTAACAGTGGTGTTAGTAGGTTTTTATATTACAGTAAGCGGTAAACATGTTTATATAATTGTGCTATTTTAATCAAATAACTGATCTGAATATTTTTTTCCCAACTGCTGGATGTGATTAACCTGAAAACGGTAAAGTTCATGAGACGGCCAACTTAGGTCGATTCTGTTAGATAATTTCATACCACAGGAAAACAGCAGCAGATTTTGCAGATTTTGCAAAGCTGTGACACTGAGCACCGGAGCGAAAAGCGACATCTGAATGCCACGTATCAAACTGCCTGACAAGCCTTTTTTGTCGGGAGACTGATGTGCAGGCAGGTAAGTCTGTTTTCTTGAGAAAGAGAGTGAACCTCCTTGGAGTTGTTCTCCACAGCTGTGCATTGAGCTGCACTAATAGACTGCTGCCACATGAGCTAGCAGTATAGTCGTAGAGGACACAAACACAATACCAGACATATGACAATTACGGCAGAAAAGGATAAATTAATGTAACATAGTATAAGTCACAGCGGCAGGAAAACAAAACGATAACATACATATAATCGGGGCTTGAACTCAGCATGAAATAAATGCCAAAATGGCTACTATATTTAAATCGAACAGCCACATCAACATACAAAATTGATTTTTAATGCTTTTCTTGCACTAGTATTAGTTAATATTGTGCGTGCGTTCCGACTACAAACTGCTGTGGTTTAAATATTTCCAATAAAGCGCTGATGATATGAAATTTCAAAGATTACAATAAACAATTTATTGGATTATTCATGTTAAATATTGACAGAGGTTAACAGATGTCTGCTTTCTGCAAATCCTCTAGTTTACTGGAAAGCACCCACTCAGCACCCACATACACACACAATGTGGAGCAAAGCTGCAAACATCCAACTAGCCAGGAGGAGACAGACAGTAGCTGTGTTTGTGTGTCTCCACAGTCGAAGGCTCTGCCTTAAGAACAATACACAAACACGTTGTGAAATATCTGTGTTGCGCACACACACACCGACACAACCGTGTTGCTCAGACAGACATACAGACGGAGCAGTGGAAGTGGGTCATCTCTCTATGGGGCAGGAGAATAACAACAGAAATATATAAATATACCCCTGTCCTATCAGAATCATCCCGCTGTCTGTCTGCACAAAAAGTAATTACACAGCAAGGGGGTGGAATACACATTGCTGTTTTCAGGGCATGAGCATCCAGATTGCTCTTTTTTGTGTGTACAAATGGAGGAATTAGGAAGGCATTGGCAAGTAAACATCTATCTGTGTGTGAGGATGGGGGTGGGGAGGTGAAAGGTTGATCTGCTGTCTCGTCTTTTGTCCTTCTGGCTATGCCCAGTTGCGTTACATTTCAGACAAACGTGCACACGCTAATCGTTATGCACATACAAACACACGCACACAAGGGCGATATCCCCCTACTTGACCTAGCCATTGGCCATTAACTGTCTACATCTATTGTGCACAGCCATGACCTAATGCCTTCGATGCAAAAAAAACAAGGTTAAAGCCGGCGCACATGTAGAAAACAGGAGAGCCGAGGGCAGAAGTTTGCGTCACAACCCCCCTTTCGTGCAGCTATTACTGTAAACCGGCAGTATCTTGAATTGGCCCCATCAAGTAACTATAAGAAGCTCTTATTCGACCCATGGAGCTGACAATCAATCATGTGCACACACACAAACAGAGCATTTCCACTCGCCCCCCTGCGGTACACCAAGCCTTTTCTCGTCCATGCTGGTGTCCCTTTGTGACGTACCCGTTCTCTTTGTTGTTTGTGCCGAGTGGATGTGCATGCTGGGCGTCCTTCAAGGCCTTTAGAAAAGTACAGAGGTGTCCAGCGAGGCGCCTGCCTGGCCTTTTACGCCCTCGCAGGACCAAACATGGCTTGAAAGGCACCAAAGTGGAGCTGAGATTTAACTGCGGCACAGAGGGCCGATGCGACTGGAATTTGTGAGCAGATTTGCTGTTTGGTTTTGTAAGGATGTAGTGCTGCACACATTAGAAAAGGCAATAAAGCATACAGAGACATGAGGAAATTATCTAAAGGCATACTAGTACCAAGATATTTACTCTTACATCTTCACATTCATGAGATCCAAGTCAAATGTTATGTATAAATGTTGGAAAGTGACCATTTTGTTGGATAATTTTATTGATTTGTTTACAGAATTGTGTTATATGTGACATCATTTTTGAATCATATATTTTTATTTTATCGTGCCAAGTTATTTTATGTGTTTGCATTGTGATTTTAATTAATAAATCAGGGAGAAACCTTAGGAGGACCACCTCTTTCAGGACAAGACAGAAGCAGATGTACAGCTACAATGCTGCCAAAGAAAATTAGACAACAGTTAGACCTGCATAGTAGCATGAAAGAAATAGACCATAGCCTATACAAGTTTAACAATACAACCTACAAATATATGACGTAAAAGCGTTGACACACAGAGAACAGTCTGGACAGCCACAACCCATCACTGCATGTTATTTTCCCGATATAGTCTGTGTACGATTCCTGCTGAAATGGCCCTAAAGCCGATTTTAATCCCTGAATTAGAGAAGAGCTTCAGCTGTGTACACAAAAACTCTGGCTTGTCGAGTTGAACATACAGTATAAATCGGTTTGGTATGAAATACACTGGGATTTATATAATTCTTTCAACAAATGACTAATCGCTGAAGCCAAAAATAAATGAATAGTCATTTAGACTGGGCACCAGTGTTTTAAAATGGGCCAAACACTGTAAAAAAAAAAAGCACTTTACAATCAATCAGTACGGGCCAAAAATGTGTATCGCTGGAATGAATTGATCTCTTAGACATTTGGGTCTTTCCCTGTGGTAATTAAAAGACTGTTTACTAGAGCTCTGGACAGAGCGCTGGCTGGTATGGTTGAGTAGACGTACAGAGAGAAGAGGTGAGGGCCGTCCAAAAGGCTGCCGGTGCCAGAAACACTCTGGATGGGCCGCCGTTAGCCCAGCAACCCCACTCAGCGGCAGCGCCAAAACCACACACACGCACACCAACACACAGCGGCGTAGACAAGCAGTCGCTCGGTTGGCAGTGCCAGAATCACCCCCGGGGTGGAGGGTACATTAACTAATTGCTCAGCCCGGCTTACAGAGCACAACAGCATGAACGCCGAGAGACGAGCGGGAGAGGAGTTGGACAAAAAAGACAGAGAAAGGAGGAGAGACGGAGGGCGGCGTTACAAAGTGAAAAGAGCGATCACAGCGACATGAAGAGAGGCAGCGAGACAGACTGACAGAAAGAAAGACAGACGGACAGACAGACAGGAGCTTGTTTACATGGGCATGGGTCCAACGCAGCATTAGGACTTAGGCCAGCGGTGGCAGGACAATGGAGCAGGCTGCAAGGCCGTGTGTGTGCGTGGATGTGTGCACGTTGTTCAGTGTGTGGCGATGGGGACAATGGGCCAGTGGGGCATTGAAGGATAGGAGGGATTATAGGTCAGGCCAAAGAGAGAAAGACATGGGATTGGAGTTAGAAGGGAAAAAACAGAAGAGCAAAAACAGGGAGGCTCCGATTATCAGCCCAAACAAACAGACCTCAGGTACAGACAGCAGGGAGATCCGTGGAGACTCGCTCACAAACACGCTGGCTGTTGCTTCAGGCATCTTTCTGACTGAGCTTCAGACGTGCCCCTCCGTCTTTGCCCACACTGCCCAGAGAAAGTGTCCAAAAACCCTCCCCAGACCCCCGCCACAGCCCGCCTCACCCCTCCTTCTTCTCTTCAACCAAACACACAAAGGAGACCTACAAAACGAATCGGCCAAACAAGTGTACGTATTGTTGCCGGCGGTTACGCAGAATGGCGAGGATTTGGCTACTTTGTGGGTTGTGAGGGCCCTTTGGAGAACTTCTACTGGGTATCTATGGTGATGAGAGCGAAAGAACATAACACTTTTGTTCAAAGCAGTGTGTGTGTGTGCGCGCAAGTGTGTGGGAGGGGGTACTTTCCAAAGGCGCAGAAACGCAGGTGTTGGTATCCTCCCCAACATTATTTCTTCTCTTTCGCTTTTGTTTTTGTTGTTTTGTTGCTCTTTGTTAACTTCTCTCTTTGACAGACTGAGAAGTTGTGTCTGAAGCCAATCTGGGGGAAAAACACCTCCTGCAATAATATGGTCACATGAAACTCAACACAACAACAACACAAGTCTGTGGAGTCGGCCATGTTTTAAAACAGCTCAGATGAGTCGGACCTATTTAGGTGTACGGAAGGACAGAGGGTACAAAATGGTACCTTCTGGAAAACAAGACATTAATAAAGTGTCCCGAACATTTAGGACATTTATTATATTGAAGACCATTTAAAATGCCAGCCAGGTACAATACACTGACTTGTATTTAAATGTACATTTTGCTGGAGGCTTTACAGTGTAGTCCATATTTATGGCCTTTATTTTGTCCATAGCATTGTCAGCAAAACAGCAAAAATAATATATCTAAATATATTCAACTTTAGTTACAAATTTGAAAAGTTATATCACAAGAGTAGAAGACTACCGTTATGCTAGCAGCTCTTTAAAACTGCATTAAATACTGGCACGCAAACACTGGCATGCTAACAAACTCACGGTAACAATGCTAACATGCTAATATTTAAGAAGTACAATGTTTACTATGTTCACCGTTTTGTCAGTTAGCATTTGCTAATTAGCATCAAACACAAAGTACAGCTGGTGGGCTTATCGTGGCAGGTTTACAGGTGTTGTAGAAAACAAAGTATTATAGAAATCCAAATTTTGGTTTAATAAAGGCGCTGAAAGAAAAGTCTGAGAAACACTGGCTGTGTTCTAAACCACCGACTATGCTAGCTGCATGTAGTGATTTGGCTAAAACATAGTATATAGTATGCAAATTCTGCAGTATGCAAAAAAATACCCAAATGCAGTAACCCACTGATTCGGGGGGAAAAAACTCTAATATGCATTGGATCAGTCTACCTTGCCTACTGTAGTACATTTACAATAACTGTGGAAATGTTGGACTGCAACACCTCCACATTTTACTCTGAAAGCTAACTTTATCATAGTGACTTATAATACTGTATGAGTGAAATGACCCAGGAGACATGAGATCATTGTTGTTGTATTTTATTGAAATTATGTAGCTGTTGAAAATGGGAAATTGTTTACAATATGGCTAAAATGAGTCAGCGAGGTTGATGAAAAACCCCTGTTTGATTGAAGGATAATAAATATGCTCCATAGAAGAACTAGCTTAAACTCATGTTACATTTGCAATAAAGTTATGCGACAAAACACTGGTGAATCTGCTCTGATCATCAGACGGGCATTACCCAGGTTATTACCCATTTGGGAAAATCATAAACATCCACTCTCCTAACTTCTCTGGGATTTTTAGAACATGAGGCAATGCTTGCTTCTGCTTTTCAGAACTGGAAACCGCCTCCGCCTGCCCTAACATGCTGCAAAATAAGACTATTTAACAGTTTAATACTACTTACTGCATCCATCAGCAGTATGTAGAAGCAGTTTCAAATGCAGCAATTGTGTCTCTTTGATGTCGAAATGTTTCGCAGCATGATTGACCCTGCTGAGTCATCAAAATAATTGTTTCATCCTCAGTAAAAACAAATATTTGTACCAACTTGTTGCTACCAACGTGACTAAAAACATGAACAAGTATAAGAATACACTCCATGGTCAGATTTTGCTCCCATAAAATGTCTGAAATGTCCACCTCTGAACACAATAGGTCATAAATTGGCCAATTTCCCCCAGAACATCTAATATCTGGCCCATTACTGACAGCATGTATTGACAGTAATGTTCCCGTTCATGAGGGTGATGCAACCAACCCTTTTGCAGACATGGCTGGCGGGTGGTTTCAGCACGAGGAGGCTGCAGGTGGCATCATCTCCATTCATGCACCGATAATGACCCTTCAGTGTGTCTGGGGAGTCCGTCCCGCACAGGAAGACAGAGGTGGACGGCCATGGAGGTTATTTCTTTGCCAGTAATTGCGTGGCTCTTTTCAGTGAGAGCTGTCCCGCTGTGTGATGCCCTTGAATGATGGGCACTGCGTTGTGCCCTACTTTGGAGGGCTGGAACTGCATTTTTCACAGTAGTTGTTTCTATGTGTATTTGCGTGTGTGTGTATGTTTGGTGTTCTGACTGACAAGCGAGATGATTCGAGTTGTCACGGGCATACAGAGCATCGCGAATGGCTTGTGTTGGGCCTGTGTATACGCAGGGAGGTGTACTGTGTGTACGTATAATCCTCTCACACCGTGTCTTTCTGTGTGTGTCTGTGGGGAGTGTATTGTGCACTTCCTCCAATTATTTTCGGCGGATCTGTTTTTCCCGCAGTGGCTAGAGCACAGGACAAGGTCGCGTTACCACTGAGACGCATACACAAAAGCCTGGACGTACACACAAATCTTGTTTCGTAATCCTCTTTCGGCATAGCGAGGCCCACCTGTTCAGTCACATCTGCATTGACACCATTTAATGAGTCAATGATGCATCTGCTGGGAGACGTGACTGCACACGTTACATAGAAAAGCCCTAGATACCACACAGACACTTGCGTAGTTTATGTGTCTGCCTACTCACTGATCAGATAACCTTTGACCTTAAGTACAGCTTTATGAGTGGCCACTGTTACCGACCACAGATTGTTCTTGGAAAGCGAGACGATAAGAACAAGCGATCTACCGTCATCCTCCTTCCTTTAGCTTTGATAAACAACAAGAAAGTAAGTTTCCATGACCTCAGTGACTAATTGGGCCTCTTGCCTCTTTATCATAACACCTCTTCTGTATCTGCACGGATGCATATTTCTCCGTCTTTGAAATTGGGCCGTAATGACAGATAATCACCTCTTGGCAGAGGGAAGAAAAATACCACGGGCGGAAGAAAATGCGCCGACGTAGACCGAGCGGTCAACAGGTGATCCGTGATTACGCGTAATGACTTCATGAATACACAGAGAGAGAGAATGGAGGAGCCGCGGAATTATCGGATCACTCACACTGTGGATGCTGCACAAAAACACACACCGCTTTAAAACCATCATTAACTGTTGATTATGGAGTGGGAAGCTTGTTGATTACTGTGAAAGAATGAGGAGTGTGTGTGTGTGTCGCACGTTAGATTTAATCTATAGTAACCACTGGGTGAGGCCACTTTAGCTTCCTTTACGTCCAGGAAGCTTCTGTCTCACCCTCATGCACACAAACACAGTCACATAGACACAGTCACATAGACAGAAACTGACTTTCTCTGTCTTCTCTCCTCCCTTCAGGTTATTTGCCTTTTTCATTCCAGGGAGTGCCCGGCTTTGCTGTCAGAATTGATTTGTAGCACTCCTATTGCACTATTAGCTGTAAAAAAAAAAAAAAAAAAACTTTAAAAAAAACACTTCATAAATGCTCCAAACCGGCTCCGCAACTTCTCATCTCACCTCTCTCAAGTACAAAGTATTGACTCAAGAGCTAAAATAACATTGATCTTTATTACTGCAATAATGACATTTTCCATCGCACAGCTGCAATAAAGGTTTTCAATATTGCGCTCAATATCCCGAAGCCAGAAAAGATTTGAAACAAATGGCAAGTGGAGCAGAAGAAGAAATAAGTGGATCAGGTATTGGCTGTATTTTTTTTCTTCTCATACCAGGTAGATTTATAAAGAACACATATTAACCTGCTCTGTAACAATGTACAACTAAATCCCACTGTATTTTTGACAAATGGCAGAAAAGGTTATTTCCACTTGGAGAGGATGGATATTGACTCTATTCATCATTCACAGGAGAGCTCAGTTTGTCTCTGAATGTAATAGATGGCAAGAAGCAATGTGCTGAAATAGAAAAGCTAAAATAATGTATGTGACTGTTTGGAGTGACACAGTCTATTTACAGTCATGACACAGTGATACACTAGAAGAGTGAGGTTAAGTGGCATGACAGCAATCCTACAGCTCTGTACAGACTAGGGAGCTGGTTGTCCAAAAGAAAAGAAGCTTCTACAATGTATTATAAAATAAATTAATAAGTAAAACTTTTTTTTAAATATATATTTTTTTTATAATATGCTATATTAAGCTCATTTTGGTTAATAGAATTTGCAGACACTTAACTCGAAATGAATTAACCTTGTGAACCACAAAACCTACCAGCAGGTTTGAAAAACAAAAAGACCCATTTTTTCAGATAAAACTGAAAACAAAAGTCAGATTTTCAACTTTCCAACGGTTCTTGAACTACTAATCTGTAACATGCTGTTCCAATGGAAAACTTAAATTAGTAATTTTTTATCAAAATTACTTTATTCAACATGTTTCATTCAAAAAATTGCCAAAAATATATGGTTTGTAGAGACCAGATTCTGTCAAAAACTCAAAATTCTGCACTACTCGTAACCTATTGCATAACCAAGAAGCCACTAGTTACTCAGCTGCAACCAACTGTCACATAACAGAAATTTAGGGACCTTTTGAGTGAACATGGCTGACCTGCAGGCTGTTTTTACATAAAGGGGATAGGAGACTAGCTAGACAGTTTATTAAAAATGTAAATAGTAAAAAATCTATAGTATGTGGGAGCCAGCATTTGTTTCCAGTATTTGTAACATTTGCTGGCACTTGGAAAAATGTTGTACATGCTGATTCAATTTGTCTTTTAAATTGTAAAGTAAAAAATAAAATTCAACTTCTGTTCTACTTCTAGTCATGGTTGTGCTGTTTCCATAGAGGTGCAGGACTTTGTAGTACAGTGAAAATGAGCCCACAGTGAGTAAAAAAAATTGGACAGGAGCAACAAAAAAAACACCCAGGAACTGTTTGGGGTCCAGGGGGTTAAATTCCACTAAATATAGATCCAGAGAAATATCACTGATCCAACACCAAAGCCCCCCTGCCGTACATGGCCACCCTTGTTTCACCACTGACCACCTGCTAGTGGGTGAACCGGCTCTATTTCCGTGGCAGTAAATTATGAAAATACATGAAAGAGACCCACATTTACACTTGTGTGAACACACAGACACACACCGCTAACTAACACCTGTTGCTACCGAGAGGCACAGCCGGGGGCTCGCTGGGAAACCTCACCGACATCGTAACGTCGCCTTTCATAAGATGATGCAGGATGCAGATGTTGTATCATGTATTCAGTTAGTCATTCTGGGTGAACAGGTGTTTGCAGGGTGATCTTTAAGTTTAGTCATCTGCACACACCTTAGTAAAGATACACTTTTTTTTACACAGAAGTGTTGCTTCTTGTTCAAAAATCTAATGAAAAATATATGAAATTATTCGATTGTAATGTGTTTTGCAATGTTGGGAAGTCCTGGCGCATCTGTCAGCGTCAGCAGGATATGAGTGGACATGAGTCACGTTTAATGTAGAAAGTTCCTCCGTCACAGACAGTGACATGGAAGATCAGCTGTCATGGCAACAAATAGTAAGAACAAACAGACACTTTACATAAATCACATAGTAGGTATGAACCGTCTGCACAATATATACATTCAGTTCAGTCACAAAAAGTAGAACAACTGATCAGAGTATACATATTTATATACACTGATCAGCAACAACATTATGACCACTGACAGGTGAAGTGAATAACATTGATCATATTGGTACTATGTGGTGTTCTGCTGGAAAACCTTGGGTTTTGGCATCTGTGTTGATGAGACTTAGACACCCAAATAAACATTGTCCCAGAACAAGCACACTCCCTCATGCAAATGGAAAACCCAAATGTCACTGGCCTAGCTTGACTGACAGAGGCCCGACCGCACAACCCAGAGTACCCAAATGATCCACTGCCAAGGTCCTGGTGCCAGACCCCATAGGACACCCTGAGAGGTCCTCTTGTCCATGCCCAATGGTTCAGAGCATTTTTGACCACATAAGGGGGACCAACACAATATTAGGCAGGTGGTCATAATGTTATGCCTGATGGGTGTATGTGTATTTGTACACAAAAGCAGAGAATCTCTTATCTTTTCTATGCTTATTTGTCATCTTATAGCTTCCCCTTTCACAGTACAGTGGCTTTTCCCACTATTTCAGCTGGTGGGTCAGAGGTCACAATTATAAAGAAAAGGCCTCAGCCCTCTCTCTGCTCTGGGATCAGTGGTTATTCATGTGGAATGAGGCTGTGAACACCCCGGGCTTCCTGTCTCCTCACCAACTTATCCTCAAAGAGTCCCACTGAGCGTGACCTTTCCACAGATGTGCCAGTGTACATACATGCAAAGCAGCCACCTTTGCATTCTCACGTGACGGTCGATTCATACTCGCATCTAACACAAAGCATTCATGCAGATGTCCACACGTCTTTATGAGCTTTGTTTTTGTTATGGGTGCGTGTGAGGGCAGGTTTTGGATATCGTTCCTCACCGTTGTCATGTGTGGATCGTGAGCATGGTGATTATTCATCATTTTAACAGCCAATTAGTTTAATCACTCCAACCTGCAAATATTATTTGGGGTTTTAATAAGAAACTGGTGTGAAACTTTACGTCTTTGTGCAAATGTCTAAACTAAAACACTCTCCAAAGAGATGCTTGAAGCTGCTGAGGCCTAAATTGGGAGCAAAACCGATGAAAGCCGACCTTTCTTTGTGAGCAGGGGCTGTGAGAGATGGATGGGAGGAGACAGAGCTCCATGACTCTGGCAGCTGAGGTTGTTTGTGGAAACCCGAGGAACAGGAGATGGTATCAGCTTTCCAAACACGGGGGTTTTAGGACAACAGGTGACAGCTATGCCTGTCCATACTATCTATATTCTCATTCTCCTTTTTTTTTTCTCTCTCCCACTCCACAGCTGTATCTGGGTTTCTCCTTATCAGATCAAGGAACAATAAGGAAGCAGAGAGGAAAAGGAGGAGGGTCAGGGAACAAACAGAAGAAGGAAGAAAGTTTAATTTGTTTGGAGAACTTGAACAGAACATTCTCTTGGCATAAAAGCTTAAAAGTAACTGGAAAATATGCTTTTTTTTTAAGTTGGAAAAAGGAGGTAAAGGAGGAAAACAACAAAAAAAACAAGAGCAAGACTGTTGAGAAACTTGAGTAAACGGGGAGGTAAAGGAACAGCTAAAGTCTGCAGGAGGCCAGGGGGTGTTGTTGACATGCAGGGAGGGTGTCTATGCGTCATTGTCTGCCCCATCTGTCTGGCTTTATCTCTACTTACCACCCCCTGGCCTTGCCACCTCCTCCTCCTTCCACCTCCTTCTCCTCTCCCCCTCCTTTGTGCCGTGGTCACTCCCTCCCCGAACGCTGGCAGGCGACCAGAGATCTTCCACCCACAGCAACTGGTGGCATTGTTCACATGCACAGCACACATATGCGAACAGTTGCTTTGCGTGTCTGTGAAGAATACGCTCATACAAAATGTGAGTGTCTGCTGGCACTGGAGGGCGTAAACCCGAAATACATTGATACACATCAGGGGTTTGAATTATAATTTGAGCTTAATTTATGCTGAAAGAATTAGTCAAATGATTGATTAGTCGATGAATAGAAAATGAGGGCAAAATCTATTATGATAATGTAAGCTGAAGTCAGTATTAAAAACACCAGTAATACTAAACATTCACTGGCTCAAGCTGCCATCAGTTTATCTTCTCAGGGGACTTATTTTGAATCATTAAGGAAAATAATCATTGGTTGCAGCAGACTTATTTAATCAATTTACTTAATTTCTGACATTGTAATAAAACAAAGATCCATTCATCCATTTTCTTCCACTTATCCGGTGTTGGGTCGTGGTGGCAGCAGGCAAAGCAGGTCAATTCAGCCCTCTTCCCAGCAACATTTTTTAGTTCCTCCTGGGGGATCCTGAAGTGTTTCGAGGCCAGATGAGACATATAAACCCCCAGCGAGTTTTGGGTCTACCCTTGCATCTCCTTCCAGTTGGATGTGCCTGGAAAACCTCCACAGAAAGGCACCCAGGAGACACCCAGATCAAATGGCCAAACTACCTCAGCTGGTTGCTTTTGACACAAAGGAACAGCTGCCTGCTTGTATCTGTGATCTCGTTCTTTTAGGCACTACCCAGCGATCATGACAGTAGGTGAGGGTTGGAACAAAAACCAACTGGTAAAGAATCTTGAGAGTTTCGCCTTCCAGCTCAGATCCCTCTTCACCTGGATAGTCCAGTACAACACCAGCATTACTGCTGATGGCGGCCAAATCCATCCTTCCATCTCAAGCTCCATTTTCCTGTCACTTATGAACAAGATCATGAGGTCCTCCTTTCCTTGGGGCAGCACTTACGCCCTACCCAAAGGGACCAGTCCACCAGTTTCCAGCAAGGAAACCATGGCCTCAGACTTGGAGGTGCTGACTTTCATCCTAGCTGTCCCAGTCAAGGCCCGATGAAGCCAACAGAATCATGTCATCTGCAAAAAGCTTCACCTACAGCTTCCTCACCCCATCTGCGTCTTGAGATCCTGTCCATGAACATCACCAATGAAATGGAGACAAGGGTTCCAATACCCAGAAAAGTGCTTGACTTCATGCAAATGTAACCCAGCTCATAAAACGCACTATTAGTTCTGCTATTCTCCGTTTTATCTGCCTGTGAGTTCCCGTTCTGTTGTAACCCTAAATCTGTCTATGAATACATGAATCTATGAAAGAGTTTTTTCTGTTTTTTTTTTTTTTAAAAAGGCAATAAACGAATGTAGAACAATGACTTACTTTTTTTTTTATGAAACTGCATTACAGATCATAGAAAACTTTAGGAAACAGTTAACCCTTTTGGGAAGTACACCCTTTTGTTTTCTTGCTACAAATTACTGTAGCCCAGAGGTAATTAATTAATTGAGGTAATTTACATTAGAAGATTAAGATTAGAAGATGAATGCAACTCAATTAGACAGTTAGCTTAACACAAAGACTCCTCATCTCCTGCTAAAGCTAACAAATTAACCTGTCTCCTATATAACTTGTGGTTTTACAGAAAGTTGTGATGTACCTGTTCCCTACCAAAACACTTCCTGTCTTTATCTGTCCTCTTGCCTTAAGCTCCATATGTAGGCACACACATGAGACTGGTAATGATCTTCTTATTCAACTCTTAGTACACACACCCCCATCCATGCAGCATATAGGGAGAACTCATAAACACAGCTGGGCTAAACAGAGGAAAGATAAACATTGTTTTGGATGACATCAAAGATGTCCTTGGTGAGGTGTAGGGATGCGGGAGAGGAAGGTTTAGTATTTCTCTTTGAACAGGTTTTGTTGTTGGCAGGAACCATGTGGGCCTTCCTTTGTTTGGCTCCCATATTGAATTCTGTGAAGAAGAAGAAAAAACTTGTAAAAACACCCCGAGTGTGGATACCTCCACTGAAATTAGTTTAACGGATTTGTTCCATGCTGGAAAATTAAAGAAGCCTGGATGGCTGCAGTTCCCGGGAGAGAGAAATGTGCACAAAAACACATCAAACGCAATACTTAACAAAAGGCACACAAACTCTTTTTTTTCTCGCAAGCTCATTGCGAAAGACGTGAGGCATTATGCATTTGCAGACAATCACGCTCTCCATCTTGTTTCTCTTGCACGAGAGACAACTGTCTCTGATCTGGTTCACATCAGCCAGTTTCTCAGTCATATGCATCATAAAAAAGTAAAAAACCTTGACCTATAAACCCAAATTAACTATTCCGCATAGCTCTCAAATTAACTGATAGTCACCTTTATATCAATGTCTAAACCAAACCAACAAATAATACTGTTTTACAAACTTAACTCTATGAAAAGTGTAATGAAATGAAAGTGATGATATACTGGATTTATGCACAGTTTTTGGCCACAAGTGATGGAATGGACCAGTGTTTCAAAAGTTGGTCCTTGTTGTGTTTGCATCACACGCAATCACAACGACAAGAGACATGATTATGATGCTGGTTTTGTGCCACTTTACTGACTGACATGAGCCATGTTTCACATGTTTTCAAGTGAATTTGAAGCAAACTTTTTAAATGCAAATTAGGCTTTTTTCCATTAACTGATTTGGAGCCAATAAACTAGGCTGCATAGTGTCGTCAGAAGGTTTTGCCATACAGCACGTTATGCATGATTCTAATAAACAGAGCAGAACAAGCCAGAAATACAACCAGTTTTTTGCCAGTGGCTAAAAAAGAACCTCAAATAAGAAGATTGGTCATGTCAGCGAGAAAAATGGAGAAAAATCTTCAGGAATTGTTTTCAATTGGACAAGTTGTAATTATTCTTTCATGTCAGCTGGTATTGGGCAAGTTTCGTTTGTCAACAATCAAAGACAATAAATGAATCGGAAACAGCTGATCAGATGGAGTTAAATGTTCGCTATGTAAGAACTTATTTGAAAAAGGGGTTTCCATTTCCCAAGATGTACATTAAGTCTTTATTGAAAAAGTCGAAAACCACTTCAAATGAGTATAAAAACGTGCTTGTAAAACTAAAACTTTTTTTTTAATGCAATACTTCCAAAAGTGCAAAAACATACATCATGGAAAGGCTTGCATGCAAAGAAATGGAGCAGTGAAGAAAAAGACTGCAAGCTAGCAAGTATAGATTTAAACACAGGATTTAAAACATTCAGAAAATGCTTTATGGGGAAGGAAATGCATTTGAAGCTATTGTTCAAAAGTTTAAGAAAGAAACACTGAATGTAGTCTTTTGTTGTTTACAAAAACTAAATGTATGGAGCACCTTTAAATCCATAAATGAAAATATTCTGTGCATGCGTTAAATTTGCATGTTTGGCAAGAATGTCGGCAGCCCCAGTGGAAACTTGCAAATACGAGTGCGCACTAAATGCAAATAATCAGAATGGCTCTCATTCCAAAGTGCTAAATTTAAATGAGCTGATAGCTAACAGGCATTTTTCTCCATCACTGCTTCACATATCTTCTCTCTACCCTTTCTAATACTTTACATACAAACCTTGACTCAAAATCAACCTCGTCTTGTCTGGTTATTTCAGATTAAAATTTCACAGTATCATCTCATTAATTCACTCCGTTATCACCAACAGCTATTAATAATGATGTTTATAGACTTTACAGACTCAAGTGCTGATTTGCTGCTGATGGAAAAACATGCAGATCAACTTCATACCGGACAAAATGTTGATATAATGTAATGCTGGAATGTAAATATCCACTTGAAATAGTGATGAATGCAGATGTTATTAATAAATACTGCTGCTACTGCACACACAGTTGGAATAAACCATACATAAACAACAGATCCCTGCTTCTGGACTGCAGACACACATATGCACATACATCACATGACATCCAGTTTGCTAATACTTAAAAGACAGCGCAGCCTTTCCTCCCACCCACCCAATAATTTAATGGAATCAAAAAAGTAGGCCAAGCGTATGCAGCCACAGTCAAAGACTTGCTTTCATGTTCCAGCGAGCCACTGCAGTTTACATGGTGGATCTACACAGTGTAACATTTCCATTTTATCCTTATTGAGGAGGGAGGAAGAGCGGGGGAATGGAGAAAAACAGGAACTGTAAAAGGAGCTTTTAGCACAGTCTAGCTCAAACTGTCGACCTCACCAAGGTGCACGGTTATTTAAGAGCATATTTCATGGTGGAGATAAGGAGGAGATAGAAGAAGCAAAGGTGGAATTTAATCTCAGCAGTGAAATGCATGTGGAAGATAATGCATTAAGTTTCATTTGGCTCTCTCAGGTGGTCACAGTGGCCTGTATTTGACATTTCATGAAAAAAAATAAAACAGGGGAATTTGTTGTGTCCTTTTCCGGATCATTTGGTGCGCCCTGGAATTCAGTGTTTTGGCGAAGTGAGCTATGGCAGGATGTAGGATGTGAACCACAGCTGTTTGAGCCCACTGTGCAAAGTCACGGGGAAAAAAAATAGAAGCATGCAAGGAAGCATAAAGAAAGACAAGAGGGCGGGGTGAGACGAAGAACTTGTGCCTTTTGGAGATGTCAGCACTCCTTCACGGAAGAGCGGAGTGGCTTTTTCACAGAAATGCAGCCCGGTTGTTTTCTCGGCCGCCGGTGCACTTGGTTCAAAAACAAGCCCAGCTGTGGCTGAGAGTCATCGAGGAGCCAAGAGCTTGGGGGGGCGAGAGAGGACAGAGATGAGAGAGAATTCAGGGAGAAACAACTTCACAGAGTGAGGAGGAGAAGGGGCAGCAGAGAGAGACGTGGAGGGAGATTAGAAAAGAAGAAGCTCGGATAGGAAGGGTAGCAGATGTTTCCCTTGTGAGAGGTATTAAGAGTTGAATCCTTCTACGCGCTCAATCATGTGCTTTCATGTTTACTGTGATGTAGACCAGTGGAGCACACTGTGGGCTGTGTTTGCTCAAAGTCTATATGTGTGCAAATCAGCATACATGACTTCATATATTGGACCTTAATGTCTGCATGTGCACTGTATTCACGTGTGTTTGCATAATTGAAGGCGTGGATCTGAACCAGCCTGTGATGCGGGCATGTCTGCACTGGAGTTCTTGCCTACGTGTACCAAAGTCTTTATGTGCAGTCTGGGCAAGTAGCAGTAAGAGGCGTCCTCCTCAGCTGCGTGATGCCCCGTCTTTCCCCGCTTGACACAAATAGGCCAACAGAGAGTTCACTGCAGGCTGGAATGCATGGCACGGGTCCAACTCATTCCAGCCGAGCCTCCGCTAAATCCTACTAGAACTCGTCTGAATGCAGGCGGATCGGTTGTAACACATGCCACCCATCACTGCACCCCAACAGCTGCAATGGGGTATGCGAGCGTCTCCTGCCCAGCCCCCCAAAAGACTGATGAATTGTCCATATCTTTGTTCCTGTGTCTGTTACCACTCAGCCCTCCTGGGTTGTGTTGAAACTTGGAGGGAACATTAGCGCTTAACATGTACAAAAAAATTACAGAAATTCACTTAAAACCGAGCCGCAATTCCATTTATCTCTAATCTCGGGAGTCCTCTCTCATATTCCTCTTCATCTGCATCCACCCCGCTATGGTTTGATTTTAATAAATGAAATCAATAAGGGATAATGAGTCACCTCATCACCAGTAAAAAAGAGTGGGCGTCTTCACTATTTCCAACTGTTAAAATGAATAATTTTAAAAGATTGCCGCTGTCTTCCCTTCATCATCTTTTCCCCTCAACACCGTCTTAGTTTTCCCTCTTCCAGTCTCTAATTTGCAGCCAACGTCTTCCATCTGCTCCGTCTGTCTCCAGGTATCTCTGGAAAGATCTATAACTCAGAACTAGCAAAGCCTCAGATGGTTTACAGTCACTGCCAAAGGTCCAAAATGGCAGAAGGAGATAGTAATCGACTGTATACGGAAACATCAGAACTCCTTCCATCTGAATTTTCATTCTATTAACCCACTCTCTGTTTCCTATATGTAACTGTAAGATAATCTAGTGTTATATTGTCCATGTAGACTAGTCTCACTCCAGTATTAATATTGAATCTTACTAGATGCAACCTCCAGATACCATAGCATAGTCTGTTAGCCCTTCTGTTGTTCCTTTCACCCCATATCAAGTGTCAGTTGAGTGTTTTGCCATTCATATGCTTGTAATTATTGTCACACACACATGGAAAACATTGTTGTTGAGTGGTTTGAAGAAATATTGTTTTGTTAAAATAAGCACAAGCTAACACAATAGTAGATCTGTTTCAGATAATGAGAACAATCAGCATCATTCAGTCTGTCAGTCTACGTAAAGCATCTTTGGATGTCTT
Source organism: Chromis chromis (assembly GCA_900302755.1). Taxonomy (NCBI): domain Eukaryota; kingdom Metazoa; phylum Chordata; class Actinopteri; family Pomacentridae; genus Chromis; species Chromis chromis. Next base: position 36,361 of record OMNN01096250.1, read on the forward strand.
GAACCCCATGTAGTTTCTTGGACTTTTTCCACTTTTGTCACATTTGTACTAACTGTGGGCTCATTTTTCACTGCAATATAAAGTCTATGGAAAAAACATAACCATGGCTAGAAGTAGAGGGAACTCAAACATGTCTCCGGTGCAGTTATAATGCCATAAATCAGAAAAAAGTTCAACTTCTTTGATTATTTATTTTACAAAGATTTTAAAAAACAGGAATCAACATGTACAAGTTTTTCTCAAGTGCCCGCAGATGTTACCAATACTGTAGATATTTCACTACTTACATTTTTCATTTGTTTCCATACTCATCTCCTATCTATTCAGTGTAAATGCTGCCTGCAGTTCAGCCCGGTTCAGCTGAATGTTGTTAATTTTTTGTCACATAACTGTTGGTTGCAGCTGAACCAATTGTGGCTCTTCGGTTTAGTACAAAAGTTGAATTTTTGGCACATTATTAAAGTGATTATGATTAAATATGATGATGTTAAGCTTAGATTTGGTTAATTTTCCAAGCATATCACACATAATTAGTTCAATTACCATCCCAAAGATTAAAATCCAATTATCTTTTTCTGTTTTTACAGTTTTTAGCTCTGATAAATAATGTAATTTTGTCAACTTAAAAAAAACAAACATGCATGCCTTTAAAACTCCCCCCAGTGGAGTTTGGAGTTCAGGGTTAAAAGTCCTGTATAAATATTGTGTATTATTATCATTTTATGAGAGCAATAAAACCTCTCTGCACAAAGAATTGGATGTTTGTATGCTAATGAAACACAGACCAATATAAAAAAAAAAGGGGAGGAGAAGTTGAGCTTTGGACATTGGGAGCAGCATCAATATCCAAGAGATGGAAAAACAGATCATACCTGATAAATCACCTCAGACAAAAAGAAACATCCTGACTGCTAACGTCAGTGTTTTGCTCCACACTGGAAAAAGTGGAAAAAGTCAGCCGAGCCCAACACAGAGCTCCACCTGTGCTCACAGAATTAAGGTTAATGTGCATAACCTTGATTATTTATCCAATTCCAGGATGTTTATCTTCCACGGTGAGGTGGTGTATGGGTAATGAGTAACCTATTAGTCCCATAGAGAAATTAGTCTGCTGCAGTTACTCATTAAGCCGCCAGTCTTATGTAGGTCACGGCTGTTTTTTGAATGTTTTTGCTGCTGCTTTATCGTCCACAGGAGCCGGAATATCACAGAGAAACACAAATCAAGTCCGAGTGTGAACAAGAGAAACTCGGTGAATAAACAAATCAGCCGTGGTTGGTTGGTGGTATCACCTCTGAAGTACTATTTTAAGGCCCAAGCTGGTGGAGAAGGAGCTAATGATTAGCGAGATCAAAAGTGTGAAAATGTGTGTTGTAGCAACCAAAACTATTTTGACTGTGTGTTTTATAAGCCCAGAAGTGTTATGTCGCGGCGGTGTGAGAGACCCTGTGTATGTGCTCCTGCAGATTTATGCATAACTAAGTTGTGTTCCCTTTTTTCACTCGGGTACAGTTTGTTCTGTGCAGTTTACGCCTGTGTGTTTTCGTTCACACGTGGATGCTGCCGACTGTTACATCTTGACTGTGGGTGTTTAGAAGCCGTTCGACAAAGAATGTGCGCGCGCGTGTGTGTGTGTGTGTGTGTGCTGGCACAGCTGTGTTCGTAGTAGAGCAGAAGAGCAGCCACAGATCTTCCTGTCAGCTGTTTTCTTTCTTGCTGTCTAAGTATATTTCTCCCCTCAGTTCTCAATCAATCAAAACTCTTGACGCAACTCTTGTGCTCCACATTTCACCCTCTGTTTCTCGATCCTTCAGTTTATCTCCGCTTCTGATCTCTAATTCACCCTAATGCCCGATTTCACCTCCTTTATCTCCATCTCTCATCTCTCTCTCTCTCTCTCTCTCTCTCTCTGTCGCCTCTTTGCTGGCGAATGACATCTTCCCGTCAACACAAACAGGAAACAGCTGAGGTGCTGCGCTCTCTCGACTTTTTCCTGTTCAGTTTCTCGGAAAACTGAACCAAACCACCAGAGTCGACGCCAACGTCACCGCCAACCGTGCAGTCAGACGAGCGAGGCGCAGCAGGCCGACCATGTGGTTCGAGGTTTGCGAGCTGCATCGTGTTTACAAGCACCAAGGCCTTTAAATGAACACGTGCTTGAGGGTAAAAGACCTATTTTTTTTGTCTCCGCCTCTGCAGCCGAGTTGGAAAATAACATTCAGGTGGCTTCATTAAGCTGAAATCCTGATGCTCAACGTCTGTGATGAAATCAAGAATTTGAGGATGTGAACCTCGTGTCGGCTGCTTGTGAAATGGCTGCAGTCAAAACGCCTCTCTCTGGGGGATTTTCTCCTCCGGTCAGCAGAAAGCCGATGGCCACTGATGCAAGTGACCTTCAATATAAGCCTGTGTGTGTTTTTGTGTTTATTGAAGTGAGTACAGGCGGCTGCCCGCTGCGTTTGTCTCTGTGAATGAACCGTCTACACACTATAAAGAGCATGCGATTGATCGTGAGCGCCATGTCCTTTTTGTTGAGGGTTCAAACTAAATAAATCTGAATGTGTGCGTGTGCATGTATACACTATCGCACCTCCGTGTGTGTGTGTGTGTGTGGCCGGGCTTCATGCAGATCGGGCCTCTCGCTGAGCCCCAAGGCCAGGCTATATTTAGGAGGCTGGTTTTCTCTCTCTCTCTCCCCCTGTGAGTGGTTGAGAGTGTTGCCTACTGATTGGGAGAGGCCGACCACAGGAATATGTTGCCTCCATGTCTCACCGCTGACTTTCATATAACCATATGTGGGAGAATACAAACGGATGAAGACATCAGCGGCGGTTAGCATGTTGGCTTATCATTAGGACGCAGGGCTTTGCTGGTATTACTGACATAATGTGGGACAGGCTCTAAATACATAAACACAGCTTCAATTTGCTTCAAGAGTTGTTATAGCAGTAGTATAGTTGTTATATTCCCATTTGTATGCTTTGTTTTGTTTTGATGGCATCCTCAATGGTCCTCGAAATACAGATGTGTTGCACATATTTTAAAGCTGCACAATGGACTAAGTTTAGAGTCTGTCATTGTAATAAACCCACAAAAAGCTATTGCTCTGCAGTTCTCCTGGAGCATTTTAGTATCTTTCAGCTCATCGTTTTGGTGCCATGGCCTCTTATTTCACTGGTTTGATTCAGTTTAGCTACTTCCCAGCTGCAGCACTCAGCTATTGTCTGCAAGAAACAGTATTATTAGATACCTGATCAGCACAGAACAGCAGAAAAGCATAATTAGCAACTACCTGCTGAACACAGTGAGTGGCTCAAGAGCAAGATATTTGGTTCACAACTTGAGTTAAAGCAGAACTAAAGCAAGAGTAAATACTTGATTTATTATGACTCAAAATAGGAGAAGCTGTATCTAATTTCTCAACATTTTGGTGTAGCTTGCGGCTAAAAAATGTTGCACTGCATTTCTCATTTCCACCCAAACTGATGCAAACCTTGACCTGATTTAAACTGCTGGGCTTGATTATCTGAACAAATGCAGCCACTAGTGACAAATGCAGCAGATTATTGGTGTAATTGCACTTTTTCCTCTGTTGGACCTGCATTTGGTTTCTATTTTGAAGTTTTTCTTAACCCTTTTAGAGTTTTTTCAAGGGTTACATGCATATGGAGACACACTATCACATTGGTTCCCGCCGAGGCCCCCTCACCTTACCCCAATAAGGCCTGATGCCAGACTCTGGAATGAATTCCTGCGCTGTCTGAGTGTGAGCTGACTGGTGACACCAGCAGCCTGGAGAAGGAGGTATAAAGATAGACAGAGGGTGAGGTGGTGGGAAGTGGGGGAGTGGGAAGTGATATGAGAAGAATTTCGGGGCGGAGAGAATACATAACCTGAGAGGGAGATAAAGAGGGTAAGTAATGAGAGGATCTATTTTTGCTTAAAGAAAGGAGAGAGGGCATGAGGAAGTCGGTAGCTGTTGAGGATGGAGCGCGAAGAGATACGGATCAAATCACAAGCTCTCACTTACCTTTTTCTCTCCGTCGCCATAAAAAGACTTCACAGACAAGACAGTGCAGAAACGGTTCGGCCTATGGAAAGCCGAACAGTAGTGACAAATGCCTCACCACCCAGAAAGTGCTGCTGCTGTTACATGACTGTATGCACTTTGTGTGCACATGAATCACAACGCAGGGCAAGAAAGCAATTTGCAAGTCATCGGTATTTTCGATGAAATCAGCATGTTTCGTTCCAGAGATCACCTGACAGTCTTGAGGCTGTTTTCACACCTGGGCCTTCAGGTCTGGTTAAACTGGATTCAGTTTGTTTCTTCCTTGGTGTGATTCTTTTAGCTAGGTGTGGAAAGAGTAATTGCACTTGGACGCAGACTAAAATAACTGCACCGAAACCTTTGAGAGGAGGTGGTCTCAGTCTGGTATCATGCAATCTGTGGAGGGGTTTGTTTGAGGTGTTGCAACCTCGATCCAACCCAGCTATCAAGTGTTCTCCACAAGTGTGAGCTAAATGGCTATTAGAGTCAGGTGTGCAGAAGAGCATGCAAATTGTACTTGCTTGTGTAGCTGTAGTAATAGTAGTAGTGGCAGCTAGATGGAAAATGAACCAAGGTCTCACTAGTTATGTTTCTCTCACAGCTATACTGTATAAACTAGTCCAGAACACAGGACCTGCTTCTGGTATTTACTTTGCTCCTGCTGCAAGCACATCTGACCAATAAGTGGAGTGAACGTTCTCATGTGGTGTGAAGTGTTTCATTTTGGTTCACTTGGATTTTTCTATGTAAAAAGCATCCAAACCAAGTGAAAAAACAACAAAAATGCAAACTTATCAACTGATTAAGATCAGAGCAAGTGACCTATAGGTGTGAAAACAGTCCAGGCATTCAGCATGTCCATAGTTGTAAAGACTAATTATCATAACTAGCCAGACGCATGATAGCTTCTCTCATTTTGGATTTCCATTCCCTCTAAGATCATCTGTGTTAATGTGGTTTTATCAAAGGCACAAATGTCAACATTTGCAGAAAATACTTTGACATTTGTACCTTCAGTCTGCATATCAGAAAGTATTTTATACAGCAGAACTAGCCTGTGTTATATGCTAAACATGTGCAATTATTAAACTAACACTCACAAAGTACATGGTGATGGTATGTGCTACTAAACATATCTAAGGAGGTAGCTGGTTAAATTAGCCATGTCAAAGTAAAATATAACTTCCAAATGCATTAAATAATTATGAAAAACTACCAAAGCATTCAATAACATGAGTATTAATGCCTCAAGTTGTAGTACTGTGTCAGATGACTGTAAACCAGCTAAGACAGGATCACATTTGACCTCTCTGTCACCTGCACACTGTACGTCTTATTAATCTATTTAATTTGGAGCTCTTATTTACAAGAGCAAAGTCTAACTCAATCAAGACACACGTGACTGTGAACAACACGTGTCTGACCAGTCATATATGTTATACACACATTCACGTATGTAGACAGTATAGGAAAATAAAGTAAGGCCACTAGTTGACACCAGCAAACACAAAAGTGATGCGTTCACACCTTCCTGTTTGATTTGGGTCGAGGCTGTTTAACTGTCACACTACGGTCACCTCTTCCCCGGAGACTCCCTCCCTTCATCAATCCATCCTGCATTAGTGACGTGGGTTACCCAAGCTGACCGTCTTTGTCCCCTCTGTCTTCTGTTTCATTCATTGTCCTGTTTTTTTTGTGTTTTTTTTGCGGGATGCTGGTGGGAAGGGCGTGTGCAGCGGGGGCAAAGCAGATGTCAGCGTGGAGGATGAATAGTGCCCTGAGGGGACGGACGGAGATCGCTGGTGCTGCTTTTACACCTGGGAGATCCACACAGGCAGGGCAGAGATCTGTTTCAAAGAAGAATCAAGTTGTCCTTGGCTTCTCAGTGATGCACACATTCACAGAAAACACTGAGATACTAGTGGAAATCCAACCACAGCTGCGGCCTTTAGTTACATGGATCATAAAATATTTGGCCATGGACACACATTTGAGAAGCGCCAGAGGCCCCGGCAGCGAAAGATTTGTTTGTTTTCTGGATTTAATTCACTAATTGGGATAGTTTATAATAAAACTGTGAAATTAAACTTTGTGGTTGGCAGTCCGTTTCACCAAAAGTGCACACAAAGCCTGCTAGCTTGAGGTTCATTTGGGGAAAAAAAGGGGGCAGTGCGACTCTTGTAGCTTTAGCTTTTGTCCTTTTAAAGCAGAGGAGCATAACACACATGCACTCTGCAGGAGGGCTACCCTGTCATCTCGCTGGCAATAAAGCGGGTCCCAGATGTCTGCCTCCCCCTGTTAGCAGACACACACACACACACACACACGCTCACACACTGTCACTCACCAGGCCTTTGTTCTCACACTGCAACATATTGCCTGAACACAATATCCAGACTCACTGTACATAAATGTTGCCACAGATGACACAGGGGCAGAGTTCACAGTACACCTACAGTACATATTTGTCCAAAAATATAGCAATATAAAAGGATTAACTTGATTCCAGTAAATGTTAGTCAATAACTTATGATTCCAGTATCATGCTCCTATCAGCCACACCTCCTGGGACTTTCCACCTAATCAGACCATCTCTACATGGTGACCTCTGTTGCTATGTGAGTAAGAAGGGAGAGCAGAAAATATTACATCGCTGTTTCATCAGTGCAAAGCTGAAACTCCAATGCAATTCTTATACGAGAATATGAGGAGACTCTGACATACGTTGCAATAGAATTTCAACAAAGAGAATTGCGCGCTTTATGCTGATGATGTCTTAATTTACATGAAATCATAATGAAGTTCATTTCCATAACTTGGCCCACCTTGAGGAATATTTAAGCATAAATTGAGCCTTAAGAAAACATTTAGTGGCATATTTATGTAAAAAAAAAAAAATCGCCTTTCATGTTCCAGCAGCTATCTGTAGTTTTATACCATCAACTTTATAATGCGGTATTTTCGCCACAGCCTTTGCAAATCACTTCTTATTTTTTTGCGGAGATGAAAAATGTGTCAAAACAGCTTGCTCAAATGAGTCATTGCGAAAGCGTGTCCGGGGAGAATTGCGAAATCCAGTTAAATCTCAATCATTTTGTGCTTTGTGTGTTGGCTGTTTTTTTTATATTCACTCCCACCCTCCACCCAAATGATATTTTCATACAAAACAAAACCACACTGGGCCACATAGTCAAGACACACCCTGGGAATCTTTGACCTGCTTCCACACAGAGAGGATTCGTGCAAAATAACTGGTTGAAAATAGGCCTGAATGTGACTGAAGTCCCTCATTGTGCTTCGCGTTGGCTAGGATTTATAATGACACTTCCCACTCTGCAGCTGTTGAGGCCTCGCACTGGTAGCCAGTGTTTGGAGAGGTAAAGCTTAACTTAAAACACAAGCCCAATCACCTTCCCTCTTCCTCCCCCCCAACGCCCTCAAGCTCCGGCTAAACCAGCTCTTCTCGTTCCCTTCTTTTGTCCGCGCGTCAAAACGAGCCACATGTTTTTCTTTTTCCGCCTGCTGCTAAGCAACCTGGGGGATTCGGAGCGCAGCTACGGGATCGCAGTCTTAATCCAAACTCTGGGTTTTGCCGAGTCAGCTGTTTTTCGGGGTTGCAGTGTTATCGTGCATATTGGTGCCCTGGCAGAGTTTGTGCCTAGTTAACGGTACCATCTGTTGCATCCTGTCATTTGAGAGGTGGAAGCAGCTCTGGTTTAGATGGAAACGATGAGTTTTGTTCGTGAGCATGTTGACATGAGGTGATTGGATTTGCCAATCGGGAGAAGGCAGCGGACCTTTTAAGGGAAAAGCAGCAGAAAGAGCTTATGAAATGTTCCACAGTTGCTCTCCAAGTGAAGAGCCGCAACGTCAGAGAGGAAGATTTTCTCAGTTTGAATGTGTTCCACAACAGTTTCAAGTTATGGCACCAGTGAGCTAGTGTGAGCATTTAATGTGCTTATACAATGACTGACCTAAAATCTCTTATACACAAAATGTAGTTTACTATCCCAAGAGAGGGACGAATGTCAGCGAGGAACAAGAATTGCTGACTTGATCTCCTCTCCAGTCCTTCTTGGCACAGACGGCCCACTCTGTCCTTAAAATATTGTAGGTCAAATTCCAATCCGGGCCCCAGTGAGGCCTCAACATCAGTATGTAGGTTTGTGTAGCTCCTAAAGTTCAAGATCCTCCTCAGGCAAATCTTTGACATGCAAGTACAAGCATCTAGCTGTGCTTTAGATTCTAAATAACACCTTGAATAATGACGCTGCTCACAGGGAATATGATGCCAAGATAGGAAATCTTTTATTACAGAGAAAAAAAAACTTTTCTTCCAAAATATAGAAATCTGTACAACTTCCGCACAATCAATTTACATGAACTGTACAAATTTACAGCAGTTCATCACAACATACCCAAGGAAAAGAAACTGAACACGATAAAGATGTACTGACATGAGATCACAAGATACAGCTTTTCTTCTTGGGTAAGCTCAGATTTTTTTTGTCTATTTTCTGTTTTTTTGTATGTAAATAGAAAAAAAGGGAAAAAAAACAGAAAAGAAAAGAAAAAAAAAAACAAAGGATACGTCTACACTTACAGATCATGGAAACTAAGATTTTTTTTTACCAAAACAACTTTGGTCCTTGCCAACACTCCCATCACAAATGGCTTCACTTACGAAAAGCGTTATCCATGTTAAAAGATGAAATACAAAAAAAAGGAATACATCTAAAAACACCTCAGGATAGCAATTATTGGCACTTCCCATGTGTAATGTTGTGTACTCTACCATTTGTTGTACAGTTACAATACATTCTACAATATGTAAAACACCTCAAATGTGAAAGTGGCAATAATTCAACTAATCGATGACAATATTGACAACAACAACAACAAAACTGCTGTTCCCTTCCTGTTTCATGTCTTAACATGCACAACTTTTCCATAAGAGTATTTATTGAATGTCCGAGGCCTGAGTTTGGCAATACATTCCAGGGAGAGACTCCTCGCGTCTCAAAAAAATGTCACACAACTTCAACTTGACATTTAGTGCATTTATGTGCTTTTTTTTTTTTAAACCTCTGACTACTCAAAGCACTCTCACAACGATTCTTTAACCTATGTGCGCACAAGCTGAATGGATGCCATTTAAATAATCAATCTTACCGAGGACCTAAAACCATTTTGGGTGGTGGTAGTACAGTTGAGAAGGTGTCAAAGGGGATCTGGGTTGGATTTTTTTTTTACTCTAAAAACAAGGTCTGCTAAAAAAAAAAAAAAAAAAAGTGGGTTAGATCACCAGACTAAAAATCCTCTTAAAAAGAGGATGAAGAGGAGAAAATGGGGATGAGTGGAAACATGAGAAAATCTACCAGCGTGACCATAAAACACATCTAGAGGAAAAAAGTGAGACGAGACGATCATCTCGCGTCCGAAATATAGACCAAATCTCAAAACATCTTGTCACGTGACATTAAAAAGCTATAACGGAGCAGCATGATTTTAAAACTGGTGTCCGCCATGGAAACCAAAGCTCTGGGCTCCCATCCCAGCAGGCTCCTCTCCATCTGGCCAACATGGAATCACTGCTTTTCACAGATTGCTGAAGGGAGTATCAGCAGAGAGCAGGGCAGGAGGGGGTTAGGGGGTTGCAGTGCGTCAAAGGCTATAGCTATATTACCCATGATCCTCTCAGGCTTAGGGGAGCTTAAACACCCAGAGGTCTGGTGATGAGCGGTGAACCAGCCTGCCGTGACAGATTTGGCCAGCGGCTAAGGCCTGAGCAACACCCGTAGCCGCTCCAGCATCTGTTCCATCGTGCTGTTAACCACTCAGCCCCAGAACCAGGAGTGAAGTCGGGGTACGTCAGACAGCCATCACACCCTTTCATATGCATGTAAACAAAGTTGCTACTCAAACTCAGTAATCAAGTGCAGCATGATCCAGTGAGATGAAAACAGAAAACAACGGCCTAGTACCCTCAATTCTTCATCTTTGATCCATGTTTCCTTGTCTCTCACTAGCCCCCTAAGTGCAGCTCGAGCACGCCAAGTGCGTGTGCTGGTTATCCATCACTGCTGAGGGAGGGTCGAGGGCTTCTGGTCAGGGTGGGGGTTGTTGAACAAGTCCAGAGGGGGGGCCTGGAGGGATTTTAGCTGCCCTGGACACAAAGAGTCCGGCCCTGGGCCCCCCCTCTCTCACACCAGCTCCTCATCCCTGCCTTCCTTACCCAGCTCCCCACGGTGATGGATGATGATATGTGTCACATTAAGTCTACCTGCATCCACAGGGGGTCAGCTAGCAGCATGCTGGCTTGCTTTTGGCTGAACAGGAGGTCTGAGCTGAGGGGTGATATGTGGCACTTGAGGCACTCTAAACCCCCCTACACCAGGAGGGGTGCGGTGGGGGTGGGGTGGTGGTTTGAAGCTGCCAGGCTGGAAAATAAAGGGGGGGGGACGCCTCCAGTGAGGGTCCGGGCAGCACAATGCACCGGGGCTGGCTTTCATAAGCCTGATATTAGATTAACATCACAAATGGCTCATAATTCATGAGGTCTCCGTAAGGCAGTGCACCTCCAACTCACACAAAAGTGTCTCTGGTTTATAAGAGCTTAAAAATAGTAACTGAAAATAGAAGGCTGACTGGGGCCTGGTGTTTTCAATTCAAGTTAAAATTCATCTCTGAACAGTCGGTGCTCCAGACCTCCCTTTGGCCAAAGTCTCACACAGTCATCACTTAGTCCAGACCTTTCAGACAAACTTTTCTTTTTTTCAAAATCAGCAACACAAATCACCATCTGTGTGTGTCTGGGGGGGAGGGAGGGGGATAGCTCAGCTCTGCATCGTGCCAGAGTCAACAGTGCCATATGAATGGATGACAGAATGTTTCTAACATACCACCCAGAATACTCTCCACCTACAAAATAAAAACCAAGAGCTTTGAAATGTTCACAAGTACAGTGTTAAAAAGGTTACTTTTGAAATCCAGACTTGCACACTCCCAGTTCGACAGACACGAGTCCACGACATGGGAGCTACAGTATGAACAAACGGCTACAAATGGGAAGGGCAGTAAAAACGGTGTGAAAGGATGACATTCGAATGGATGGAATGAAGGCGATTTTCTTTAAAAAAGTACACATCCCACACAATCTCACGTCAAAGTGCATTCAATGTCAATTCTAGCTGGGCCACATGACCAAAATTTTGGGTAAATAGGGCCCCCCCTTTTTGCTACACTTTGAGTTTTGGTAATGCAGGAGATGACAAAGTGGTGAGGGGAAAAGGGGGCAAAAAATTAACACAGGAACTTGATTGTGAATTTCAACAACATTCATTGACTAGGGGAAGGGGCGAGGAGGAGACGGGTCCCCCTTTGCCCTCCCCCAGAAAAAGCTACACAAACATGAGTGATGGGAGGGCGACAGTGCAACGGGACACACTGGTATCCATAGGTAACAGGTGTCACAACACATTCCACTTGCACTTACATACAGGTCGTTGAGATGAAGGTTTTCTGAAGCTCGGTGTTGATAGCAGAAGGGGGGGAGGAAGAGAAGTTAAGACCAAAAGCCTTTTTTTCTGTAGCTACAAGATAAAGAAAATGTATTCCCTGTGGTCCAAAAAGGGTTTTTATAGAAAATAGAGATGCTCTCATTGGGCGTTTCTTTACCTTGAGCTTGGATTGCAATGAGGCCCAGTCTGAACCTCAACTTCCTCCCCTCACAGGACACAAAAGAAAAAAAAAACAGCAAAACCTCTGTATTTTCAAATTCAAGGGGGTAGTTCCTGGAAAATATTCCTTACAATTTAGACTCTGGTGTGTTTTTTTGCAGTGGTGTGTTGAACATGTACCCATAGTAACCACAAGTAAGAAAAGTGCAAAGTCAATGCTGATAGCCCCTTCAGAGGTGGAGCTGATCACCATGTTGTTTTCGGGGATTGGATGTGTGGGGGGG
>OMNN01096256.1:0-17273 GCA_900302755.1 Chromis chromis
TTTTGGCTCACTATACCTCAAAATTATGAGGTAGTTAGTCAAAAAAATAGATTTATAATCCAAAACTTTGCCTCAGTAAGTTAAAAATTTGACTCACAATGATTATTTTAATCTTTATCATAACTAATGATTCCTCTTTTATTTGGGGCACATTTGGGCTTCCATACAGGTTTTGTACCTTGGTCAAACCGGCACCAATCATCCCTCCAGCCATCTGAGAAAGGACATAAGGCACCAGCAGAACCAGCTTCATCCCTCCACACAGGTAGACGCTCAGAGACACTGCAGGGTTAAAGTGGCCCCCACTGCAATAAACATAATGAACTTTACTCTCTCAAAAGATGTTATAACATAGTGATAGTAGCACCTGTCCATCAGACAAGAGATAAAAAGAATGGCACTTTGTGTACTTTTGCTGTATCAGATGGAATAGATCAATAGAAATGTAAAAAAAAAACACCAAACTTTATTCATGTAGAATATTCTGCTAAGGTTTCCAGTTCAGCTGAGGCTTTCTAAACTGCAGTAAAGATGCACACTTTAAGGCAAAATGTTATTCTTTAAGCAAGTGAATACATTCATGCAGTTTTTGCTCTACACATTATTTTAGGAGACAAATGCATTCAACCAAAATATCTAATACTTTAGAAGAACAATAAATTATTAATACGAGAAAAAATATACAATATCAAGCATTTAAACCACACAACAAAATTAAATGTCAGCAGTCTTTACCTAATTTGTCCAAACACCATGATCAGCACTCCCAGCGCCAGTCCATGTGCCAAAGCCGGCTGGGTGACACTGGTGCCTGGGTTCGCGACGACAGATGCACAGCCCACAAACACAAAGAGGCTCGTCCCAAACAGCTCGGCCAGGCAGGGCTGCACATACAGCTCATACCTGCATTTCGTCTTGTCTGTGTTCAGTGTGGCTTTCTCTGCTGCCACATCTCCCATTTCAGTTACAGTGAAACCCTCAGTCTTGGTCTCGTCCCCTGACATAGTGAGTCTGGAAGTCTTTGCCTAGTCTTAGAAACACTTGTTCCACTGGTGGACCCTAGCCAGCACTAGCAGGTCTGATGGACGTACAGTTATTATATATAAGGCACGCTTAGGATGATGCATAAAGGACATACGCACATCCACATTTTTTTTTCTCTCTGGTGCCCCTCCTTCCTGCAATTGTTTATACTCCCAAGACTGTTAACGATCAGGAGAAGCTCATAAAATGATTAGGGTTGTGTTATTAAGTGTCAGTGAACACATACACACAGATAAGGGTGAGGGGTGTCTTCTTATACAACAGCAACACTTGTTTCGATTAGTTGCATCTTTTTTATCTTTAGTTTTTGGCAGCTAAATAAAAGATCACCAATAGCTTGTAGATGCTTATGTAAAGTGTGAAAATCACATTAAAAACAGATATGACTGCAGGATATTACAGCACAATGTACACCATAAAACATAAAGAAATGTAGTCAAATCAACTCATTTCTTCTAGTTTATGTGAAGTGCTCATTTCTAGTTAACTGAACTTAAAATGTCTCATTCTTTATTTTCAGACCAACTTAGAACTTTCATATAACTGAAGGCATCCTGTGCAATAAGTTCATAAGTTATTTCCACTGCTGCTGTTGTGCTCTCTGCTGCACATACTCTTGGCTCTTTGTAAATATATTTATATATTTTACTTTTATCTTTGTTTTGTCTTGTTTGTTTTCTTATCTATTATTGTTTTCCTTCATACATGTGTATTTTGCACCACCTGAGTTGTCTTGAATTTTGTCATACATTGTGTATGATGACAATAAAAACATTCTATTCTATTCTATTCATTGCAACTTAAAATAATGAGTTGAATGAATGAACAGTTATGAGTTCAGTCAACTCATTAAATTAAGTTTAATGAAACAAAATTAGCATGTAATCAGACTTCCCAGGATGCATTGCGAGAGTTAAAACTACTTTTTCATAGTATCAGATAACTGACAGTGGAAAACTACTGTCTCTCTTTGGTAAATTAAGCAAGGGTTGTTTCTTTTCATAATACTAAAAACAATTCTATTAATGACAAAGAGTATTACTGAATTCAGTACCTGCACGTGGAGACTTGTAATTTATCTTAGCGTAGTCGGGCACAGCCTCACGGTTTGTGTTTGTTCTGTGGATGTAAGTTTTCAATGTTAAATGAAGAAGAAACTCTTAAAGTTTAGAAAATGTGAAAGGAAAGCAGCTCTGTAACCACTGATTATGTAACTGGTTGATTCAACTCTATATCGGTTTTCTTTTGTTCTATTAATTTAACTTCACCTTCACAGCTCATAAGATGACTTTAAACTAATTGCTCAGCTGTAGCACAGTCAAATCACACTTTTAAGGTCAGAGCATGAACTTAAATTTCCAAGCAAAATAAACTTAAAATGGTTTACAGTGCAAAGTCTACTAATTCACCTAAGGTCGCGAAAGAATTCACACGTCGTACTATGATACCTCCTCAGCCCGTCCCTCCCACTGCAGATAACCCAACTGATATGCTGATATGAAGTCCATTATAAAGTACATAAATGAACAGGGCGACAAAGTTTTAGATAAAAGAACGTGTTTTTATTTAACTGCATTTGATGAGCATTCACCAAATACAATCTATTACAAACTAATCTGTCTTGTTCTTTTTGCTAGGGTCAAAAATAGACAATATTTTACAGGCAAATGGAAATTAACCATTTAATGCATTTCTTCTAATTAGCATGCGTGTTTGTTTTGCAAGAAAATGTGTCGGATCAATAAATACAATGAAAATGGCACATAGTAACCAGACGAGGACAAATTATACGACATCTGAAATTCAGCAAACTTCATACATTCTTTAATTTCCAACACAGGTGAGCTGATTTTGTGATTGTTTGGTCACAGACTAACTCTGCCTGTGAGCAAATTAACAAAACAAACTCCATCCATTTTACAGTTCATCGCCAGTGTTGTGACAAACCTCTTCACAGCTCGCTGCCTAATCACGTCTTATCTCCAGCATGTATGGGTTACAAAGGACGCTCATGAAATCACGTTCTGCTGATGCGGGGACTTTTCACACCGGAACAGCTCCCAGATGAGGGCTTGGTGGAGAATACGTGCTTCCTCTTTCCCAACAACTCCTTTCACAAATCTTCTCCTGTTGTTGACTTTGGCGAACACGCATGTAGAGCAAGTCCAGCAGTGGAGCAGTTTCGCACTCAAAATGCCAACTGTGACAGACCTGAGGAAGCAGAACATGACCTGTTCTTGTAAATGATTGCAGCAGACATTAAAAACTGGGCGGATGGGTGGAAATATGAAAAATTTTACACACAAAGTAAATAAACTGATGGGCAGCGTGACGCCACTCTAGCCAAACAGCATCCTGGATCTGAAAATGATTTTCTTACCACATGTTACATGTCCATTCATTCAAAGGTTACATAAGCTTTACCCAGGTTGAGTTTGTCCTTGGAGGCCCAGCAGATGCTGTAGTGTTGAAGCAGCTGTTGCAGCAGCTCCTTCTCATCCAGGAACTCCAGACGCTCAATTCTGCAAGAAATCAAATAAATTCGGTATTTCATCTTAGAATGTGATGTTTTGGGCCGCTGTTTAGCTCGCTGAGTTAAGGCGTTACCATGAGAGCGCAGAGTCGCCAGCAGTGGTCATGAGTTCGAGTCTGGCTCAAGACCCTTTGCTGTATGTCACTCTCCTCTATACCCCCTTTCACCCTGCCTCTCTCCCTCTATCAATAAAAATGGGAAAAACTCCCCGAAAAAATACTTAAAAAAAAAAAAAGAATGTGATGTTTTATATCAGGAGTTCAAATGAGCAGAAATCACTTAAAGCAACATGCGTGTAGCACATGCAAATATAACTGTCTACTGTAGTGTTAGTAAAACAGGTTTTCCAGAGTTTATAGTACGAAGATATAATTTTGCAGTGTGTGCCATTAACGCACCAACATTCAAGCATCTCATTTATCTTTATCCATCAAGGACAATAGACTTATTTAGTTTGTTTCATTATTGGTTGTTTAATCAGTCTCCTTTCTGGTCCTACTGGTTGTTGATCATTGAAACTCTTATGTCAATAACACAAACTTAACATGCCAATCTAAATGGTTTTAGTCCTGTTGATTTGGGGACACCTGTAATTTTTATTATTAAATGTATTTTTGGGGGGGAGAGTTTTTCCGTTTTATTAGTAGAGATACAGAGTGAAAGTGGGGGTAGACAGGAGAGTGACACGCAGCAAATGGTCTTGAGCCGGACTCGTAATTTCTGGTAATAACAGCAAAATGTGATTTAATGCTACAGGCCCTGAATTCTGGGGACAGAAAAACAAGCTACTGTTGCTTTAAGTGTCCCGTTCCACATTAAATCCTGTCTCACAAAGGCTATTTTAAATCAGCATGAAAGGTTCACATTTTTCTCTTGCTTTTAGTCCTTCCTGAAGCTGCTCTAGTCGTGTCCAAAGTTAATTTCTTTTTATTGTCTTGTTGTTTTGTATTGAACCGTTTTCTCTTTAAATCTTTTGCCAGTAAAGTTGTAACTGTAATATGCTTTACTGTATCTACCCTGTTCATATCTTCACACACATGCATTTATATACACTATTGTATGTTGTGAACTCTCTGACTTCCCCCTCTTTCTAACTTGTGTTTTGTCCTCACTGCAGGTATTTCCGGCTCTGGAACGGCACAGGTCTGATTTGAGGACTACTTGTCCCGCCAATTGGTCCTGTGTTTATGTTCCCCTTGTTTGTTTGTCTCTGCTACCTTTTCCTCTCTCCCCTTTACCCTCAACCCCACAAATCAAGGCAAATGGCCGCCCTCCGGGAGCCTGGTTGTGCTAGAGGTCTCTTCCTGTTAAAAGGAACTTCTTCCTCTCAATTGTTGCAAATATGCTGCTCATAGGGATTCTTTGGACTCGTTGGGGTCTTTTGATTTTAATTGTAGTGTGTAATATTAATTATTAAAATACTCACAAGTGTTAGAAGTAACGAGATATTTGAGTGCTTTAATATGTATACATTACAGTATAGGTAGAGGCAACAGGTAATTGTTGCATCATATCCTGACTCTTGTTTCTGTGGTTACTCTGGTCTCATGCTCCAAAATCTAGATGCTCAATTCCCATAAGGAAATTCAATAATGATAATATGTTTCACTGGGCCTTCTGCCTTTTAAATGCCACTTTTTCAAACTCCACAACCTTCAGAAAGCAGGTTTCTGTTACCAAAGCTGATTCAAAGCTCTTCATAGTTATTTTTTAGAAAAAGGGTGGGGCGTTCCCCTTTAAGTTCATATTGCTCTATCAACACATGGTAATAAAGCAAAAGTAGATGCAACAAATATTGCAGTTATTGGATATGCATCTGGGTTTAATGAAGTACTAATGACCTTTGGTAGATAATGTGTGATTTTAAGCCTACATTACCTTGCTACATCATCCTGAGGAAGCATACTGTACACCGTCATCATATCTAGAGCATCTGCATTCTCCCAGCCAGTCTTCAGGAACCGATCCTTCTGCAAACATCAGGCAGCAAACAATGTGAAATCTGGATATTCTCAAAAATTTAATTAAAAGGTACAACCAGCAGCATAGCTTTATATCTTAGTTACAGAGCACCTGTTGAGCAAAAAACCCTTAAATCATGCTTACATTTTTGAGCCTATAAAGCCAGAACACTGCTTGTGAAATATTAAGCTTTGAGGACTGTAACTGCTGTGTTGTTTAGGAAATAGTAAGTGGAGGTTACCTGAGTGTCCAGAGACTGGCAGGCCTCTACTCCTGCCAGGGTGCACTGGCGACGCTGCAGGTTCTCGATCATCACCTGGCCGAATCGATCACTCATGTTCACCTGGACACACACACAGTGTTGACTGAATGAAGATTTATGTTGTTGTCTTCAGAAGGACTACACTATTGCTCAGTTCAGATACATATGTGCTACTTCTGTGTATTCAAATATCTTCCTGGTACAACCTGTAGATAATCAATATGGTAATTGTCCTGAAGCCACTTTTATCCATTGACTGTATATATAATGGAGAAAAATTAATTTGCAAACAGCCTACAGCTTGCAATAGATAGAAAATTGTAACAGACTACTATTTGCACTATCATAGTATGTACGTATTATACTATATCAATTTAGTCGTAATACTCCACAATGACGAAGCAAAAAAAATTTTTTTGAAGTATTTTGTTAATTCATTAAAAATAAAAGAAGATTTAAAATAAAAGAAATTGACTCTTGCCTTCAAAGCACATTTGACAATGACAGCCTCCAGTCCTCTTGGGATTGAAAAGTCTGGCGCACCTTTCTTTTGTAAGTTCCTTCCATTATTCTTGGCAGAGTCATTTAAGCTCAACCAGGATGGATGGGGAACATCAGTGCCAGAGATGCTCTACAGGAATCATGTCCAGACTGTGGCTGGGTCATTCTATGATTTTCACAGAGTTTTACCAAAACAGTTCATATGTTTTCTTGGTGGTATGCTTCAGGTTGTTGTCTTGTTTGTCACCATTACAGAAATACATCTCCACAACATGATGCTGCCAGCACAGTGTTTGACAGTAGGTATGCTGTTAATGAGGTGATGCTCAATGCCTGGTTTCTTTAACACATGCAGTTGGAAACTCTGGCCAAAGTAGTTTAATATTGGTTTCATTACACCAGATGATTTTGCTTGTCATGGTCTTCAGGTGCCTTTTGGTAAACTCACAGCAGGCTGTTATGTGCCTTTAAGTGAGGAATGGGTTCCGTTCAGCCATCTATCATAAAGGCCTGACTGATGGAGTGTTCCACCAATGGATGTGCTTCTGTAAGGTTCTTCTATCTCCACCAATAATTCTTATTCACAGTGGCACTGGGTTCTTGTTTACCTCTCTTAACAAGGCCCTTTTCCCCCGATTACTCAGTTTGGCTGAGCAGCCAGATCTAGGAAGACTGTTGGTGGTTCAACAATTCCTCCATTTTAAAATGAGGGAGGATACCATGCTTTAGGGCACTTTCAGTGCTGCAAATTGTGTTATATCCTTTTCCAGATCTGTCTTTCGACACAATCCTGTCTTGCAGGACTACGGACAATTATCTCATCCTTGTAGTTTTCACCTAGTCAAACATCAATAACTGTGATGATACCTTATAAAGGTAGGTGTGTGGATTTACTAATTATGCCCAATGAATTAAATTAAGTACAGGTGGACTCCAATCAAGTAGTAGAAGCCTCGGATAGAAGTAGGATGCATGTCATGATAAAAGGTCTGAACACTTGTGTAAATGGGACATGGTCTTTTATTTTTAATTAATTTACAAACACTCCAAAGGCCTGTTTGTCATTATAGAGTATTGTGTGTAGATTGGTGAGAAAAAATGAATTGAAACCATTTTAACATGAGCATGAAACACGACAAAATGTGGAAAAC
The DNA here is from genome assembly GCA_900302755.1 of Chromis chromis. Lineage (NCBI taxonomy): Eukaryota > Metazoa > Chordata > Actinopteri > Pomacentridae > Chromis > Chromis chromis. Next base: position 7,454 of record OMNN01096256.1, read on the forward strand.
TTTCTAAATGCACTGTATACTAACAGACACACTCTAGTGCATTAATATAAAAATGAAATGTAGAAGCTAACTGCTGTGTTCTTCTGTTGTATCAGGATAAAGTAATGTGTTTGGTTTACCTGCTCATAGTTGATGAACATTGCAGTGTGAAAGGTGTCTGCTGCCCAGTGAACTAAATTGGAAGACTGGGAAGGCGTCATGTAGACCAGCACGCACTCTGACAGCAGCAACGTAGGTAATCTGGGGGTGAGAACAGCACTTAAAACCACAACATACCCAACAATTTGTGGAATCTCTACCAAACAATTCAATAAATATGTTATTATAACTTCTTTTTTTACCAGCATAAGAGTAAACACAGTGTATAGAAGTGTAAGTCTTGCTTTTCTTTTTGTGTGAAACAGAAATAGGTGGAAACAACCTTTTTGCCTGTTATTGACTACGGTGATGTGTTGTATATGAATGCAGAAGCTAATTGTCCTAGCAGGCTGGATAGTGTGTACCATGGGGCACTGAGATGGTCCCCTTACTCACCATTGTGTACTCTATTCCAAAGTTAACTGGACATCTTATGTGCCCGACGCCTCAGTCATTGGTATGTGTTTATTTACAGAAGCATTCTGGGTATTACTCCTTCCTATTTGTCTTGTCTTTTAACAAGGAAACATGGAAGTCACTATCTCCAATCTATGGACACTCTGAACTGGGCAAGAAAGCATTTAGGTTTTCGGCACCTAATGCTTGGAAAAATGTACAATCTGAACTACAACTTCAAGCCCTTGTTACACTGAATAAGTTTAAAACTCTGGTGAAAGCATTGCAGTCTACCTTGTCTATGTGCAAGTGTTTTATGTGAGCAAGTTTTTAATGTTGTTAATTTTATCTGTTGTTTATTGTTTTTAATGTGACTATGCTGCTGCCCTCTTGGCCAGGTCTCCCTTTTAAAGGAGATCTTTGATCTCAACGGGACTAACCTGGTTAAATAAATGCTAAAAAAAAAAAAAAAAAAAAAAAAAATTTGCAAAGATATATGAGATATAAAAAAATAGCAATAAAAACTATGGAGTGTTCCTAAAACTATGATTTTAAGCCTACGCTAAAATCTAGGAAAAGGTGCAGTGGAATTTTACATTTTCCCTTCAGCCTTTAGCGTTGAAAGCAAATCACTTATTCACACCCAGCAGCTTCCTGAAAAGGAGAGTTTCATTCTTTGTCCAACTTCCCCTGGATGAACTAAGGTAAAAAAATGTGAGATACTAGCTGTGGTGATTGACTCTGACAGCCTGAGAATAGAAAACATCCGATAATATAAAGCTCTAATGTGTGCCATTAAAAATCAGTTTTTATCTGTTTAAGCGACGCTCCAGACAAAATACTGTAAAGTGTCAAACACTCTGCACCTTAAAGATTAAATGGTGGCTGTAAAAACTTGGCTCTTTCACAAAGAACTGCATTTATGGCATCTACATTGAATCTCAATAGTGACACAATAAAACAATCAAAAACTACGCTGCTACTTGTCCTGCTACCATCCTCCCTGAATGAGCATATTTAGCAATATTTTTGCAAAGCTGTGACTGGTTGACAAGCAAAAGTCTTTTCACATCAGGCTCCAGATGGCAGACATTACATCTGCATTAGAGCCCTGTAGGCGCTCTGTGCAGTAACTCTATCTTATCTAGAGCTACTTACAGCGAGAAAATGCAGAGATAAGCCTCAATTCTTGGTCTTCTAAAGATGTGCCACAAAAACAGCTAACAGAAAGCAGCAATAAAAATAACACTTACCTCAGGTGAACTTACACTTTCTTTACAAACCCAGTAGTTTAGTGTGGATGGACTGTTATGGAATACATTACTGAGATGAAACTATGTCATATTTAATGTACTCAGGTAACTTAGCACCATAAATAACACTGTAGGGTCTTAACCTTAATATTTAGCCTCGTTAGGTATTTACTTCTGCAGTTTTACACATAACAAACCTGAGGACCCAATCCTGTCAGCTTGTGAGACAGGGCTCTGTGTGTCATTATTATTTTTCAGAATCTCTCTCTGGTTCAAATTTGTTGTTGAATTATTCCAATATTACAACTTGCTATTGTGTGGCACAGAGAAGTTTTACAGTGTTTGAGCAGAATCATAGGCAAGCTGGTTTGTTCGAACTGCAGCGAGGGAGAAGAGATGGGTGGAGAGAGAGGCAGGGACTTCATACAGTTGTGAACCAAAGACTTGAGTTTCCAGTGATTCCTACAACTCTCATTTTTCTATGAAGGAATGATTAAAACATGCATCTCTGTCACAAGAAAAATCCTGCATTTTGGTTCTTTCACAGATTCATGACAGGTCTTCTGGGTCAAAAATATACATACAGCAATTCTAATATTTGTTTAAACGTCCTTTGGCTATTTTCACATCAATTACGCCCTTTTGGTAGCTGTCCACAAGCTTCTGGTTATATCTTTGACCACTCCCTTGACAGAATTGGTGCTGTTCAACTGAATTTGTTGGCTTTCTGACACAGACTTGCTTTTCAGCAGAGTCTACAGAATCTTGGAGAGGCCTAATTTAGCCATTTCTTTACCACTTTTGATAGGTGTTTGGGGTCACTGTCTTGTGTCCAACACCCAACCTTCTGGCTGATGATTTTAGGTTTTCCTGAAGAATTTGGAGGTAATCCTCCTTTTTCATTATTCTATTTACTTTGTGTAACACACCAGTTCCACTGGCAGCAAAACAGCCCCAGAGTATAATAATACCACCACCATGCTTGACCGTAGGTTTGGTGTTCTTGGGGTTCTAGGCCTTACTCTCTCTCCTTCAAACATATTTCTAGTCATTGTGGCCAAATAACTAAATTTGTGTTTCATCTGATCAAAGAACTTTGCTCCAGAAGGCCTTTTTTCTTGTCCATGTGATCAGCAGCAAACTTTAGTCAAGCTTTAACTTGCCTTTTTCTGGAAAAAGGGATTCCTTCTCGCATGGCAACCTCTCAGATCACCTGTGTTCCAGCAGCTTCTAATTTATTGCCTTTTAGGTGATTCTTGGTTGAGTCTTGACCATCCTGACCAATTGTCTCAACAGAAGGTGATAGCTTGTGTTTTCTTCCTGATTGTGGCAGTGAACAACTGTGCCATGTACTTCATACCTACAATGGTTTGTACAGTAGCAGCTTTGGAATGGCTACATGTGACTTTCCTGACTTCAGTTCAAGTCAGTGATTTGCTTCTTTAGATCTGTACTCAGCTCCTTAAATTTTCCATTGTAGTGTTTGTGGGTGAGTCTAATGAGTGTATCATATGGGCCCTATTTAAATTGGCTGAGAGAAGTCAGCAGCTGTAGTCAACTGTAATCCCTCTCAAGAAGTTAAGAGGCCATGCCACTAAGAACATTTGATTAGCACATTTTTCTACATCACAAACACTGGTAATTCAAGTTGCTGTATGTACATTTTTGACCCGGCAGATTTAGTCATATTTCCAGAAGAACTATAATTAATCTATAAAAGAACCAAAATATTTTGACGTCATTCAGTCATTCCATCATACAAAATTAAGAGTTTTGAAGTGTATGTCAACTTTTCTTCACAACTATATGTTTGCACATTCTAAAGGAAGTAATGGTGTAGAGTTACATTTAAGCCTCTTTAAGGTAGGGAGGAATTATTTTCATGGTAATAAACTTCTAAATATGTAGCTTGGGGTTTAATCTATGACCAGAGAGGGATTTTATAAAAAGAAGTCATGCAACAATTGGCCTTTTCCTATCATCGTGCTCCAGACAAAATACTGTAAAGTATCAAACACTCGGCAAAAAGATTAAATGGGGGCTGTAAAAGCTTTGCTCTTTCACAAAGAATTGCATTTATGGCATCTACATTAAACCTCAATAGTGACACAATAAAACTATCAAAACCGCCAAAGGAAATTGGTCAGACACACTGATACAGGTCATGCTACGATCCCGATTGAATTAGCATATTCAGCAATATTTTAGCAAAACTATGACTTTGATATTTAACATTCAAAAGTCATATCATCCTTTCAAATCCTCCAGATGGGCAATACTACATCTGCATTGCAGCCCTGCAGACGCTCAGTACAGGGAGTGTTATCTAGAGCTACTTACAGGGAGAACACGCAGAGATAAGCCTCAATTCTTGGTCTTCTAAGGACACACCAGAAAAACACAGCAGCTGACAGACAGCAGCGCAAGGGGGCTTATTTCATAAATATAACACTGATCTCAGGTGAAAAACACTGACCTCAGGTGAACTTACACTGTCCTCAAGTGAAATAACACTGACTTCAGGTGAACTTACACTGACCTCAGGTGAACTTACACCTTCTTTCTTGGTTTTCTAAAGATGGGCCATGAAAACGAGGGGGTCTTATTCATAAAAATAACACTGACCTCAAAGGAACTTACGCTTTCTTTACAAATTCAGTAGCTTAGCATGGGTGGACTATTATGGAAAACATTACTGAGTTGAAACCCAACTATTTAGATTACATACTCTGGGTTAAGCTGGAACTTCTTCAGCTTTTCATCCAAATTAGAGACGTCTCTGAGGTCCGCTCCGATGATACAGTAACGGTCTGAGTCGAGGCTGTGGGCATCTGAGGAAACACAAACACAATTAGAACGAGTTTCTGACATTCAATTAAGAACATGTGGTCTTTAAACCCACTGATATATCATACAGATAATAATAACTTCTGGTGAGTACCTAGCAGTAAGGAGTCTGTTGAGTGGGTTTCGATGATGGGTTTGGACAGTGGAGGTTTTGTCCTTGTCAAAGAAAATAACACAATTACAAAGGCATAATTAAAACAACATATGAAGCTATGCTACAGTCGTGTCTTTCACAAGCAAACCAGGATAGCTTTTCTTCTAAAATGTTCAGAAATTATCATATTTATGCATAAATGATGTAAACATGAAACAGATGTCGCTATTTTATTAAGTGCACCTAGTTTTTTTTTTGTATTTTTAGCTTTAGTTCCATGGTAATAACTGGTTTAACATTGCACTCACTGCAGGATTGGAAGATATTTTTTATTTAACTATTCTTAAACAGATACTCAAGCTCAATTTGAATACAGGTGGTTATTATTATTTATTGTACTGTATAATATCTCACATACGCTTTCATGCATGTAAGCATTGCATACACATGCAAAGTATAACTACATTAACAATATTCCTCTAGTTCTTCTGCACAACTGTTGCGGTTTAACAACAGGCTCTGGCTCCCCCTACAGATCTCTGCCCGGCATTACAATACCAAAGTCAGAAGGTAACAGAGTGTAAGAGGCACTTGTGCTGCTCAATGTCCTTGCGTGTACTTATAGTTGTATTTTAATGGTTGTGAATTAAGATCTTAAATTAGAAATTGAAATTAGATTTTATTTGTTAAGTTGCATAGTTGATACATTTTGGAGTATCTTCCTGCATTAACTTAATGCAGGAAGATACTCCAAAATCTATCAGACCTTTATCTTAGGTTCATCAGTGTTGCATGGTGCAGGATTAAAAGTGAAATACAAAGCTATCACAATTGTCTTACTTTATATTGTGTATTTTTCTGGCCACAACAGTTGGAAAGTCAACTTCAAAGAACTTCCGCGGCATGAGGTTTTCATCCTGTAAACACACACAAATACTCTCAAGATCTGTGCCTTGTGAAGTTTTTGGAGGATGGTTTAAAACTATTTGGATGAGGCTGATTAATGTGAACTGCATTAAGACCACTTTGACGGCAGCGAGCTGCAAGTCTGACAAACCTTTAATCTCCAAAATGTGGTGTCCAGTCCAGCACCCAGGTTTATTACTTGACAGTCACACTCTGCTTTCCGTATAAATGCATCAAGGAGGTGGTTCATGCCTTGAACACGGGCATAGTAACCTGTCAAATCAGATAAGTGGAGATTAAAACAAGCTAATAAAACACATCTTGGGAGAAAAAAGGAAAGAATTTATTGTTGGCAATCACACCATAAAGTGTGGTGTTACTAGCTAGTTATAGTATAACCTAGTGAGTCATAATTACACAATAACGTCTGCTGCAGACTATGATTATATTATTTACTGGTGATCCTGTAACTTATACATATACAATGTATGGTTCATCTCATTGAGCTAAACAGGTAATGAAGTAGAAATAGCAAAATGCTTTAAAAGGAAGACTGCTTTACTTGCCTCTGTTGATTTCAGGGGCCTTTCGCTCTCCTACAGATCTCGCAAAGTACTGGATATATGGGTCCTTCCAGTAGCTCTTACTGGTTGCAAACCTAAAAACAGGTTATCAATTGGATTTGGAAGTGTCAGACATTAATGATTCTTTACTGATCAATAAGTTGACTCAAATTAGTTCTTGAAATATGATATCGTTGCTAGTATAAGTGATCCTACTTACAGTTAAAATCCTGCTATATAAAGCTTTGAGAAATAATTACTAGACCACTGTGACCACTGCTTTCTGCCTCTTCCTTGGTTCTTAGTGGAGCCATGCTGTGTTTTTGTGTTGGATACACTGAATTATTACATGGCTTTTTCATGGCTTTTAGAAGATGCTGTCATTTTTAAACCACTATGATAAAGTCCTAAGAGAATTATTCATGTTGAAGGCCTGTTGTATAGTCTTTTAAAGAAAACAGCAGGTGGTATTATTATTTCCAAAGCTGGATCAGTGCAGTTTTCCAATCCATTTTTGGTTTTGCTGGTGAATACCACATGGCTGGATGTATACATGTCTCACTAACAGCCTAATAATAAACCACAGGCAGCTGGGATGGGATGTCTTAGTAAACTGACTTGTTATAGAAGCTTATAAACAAGATCCAAAATGTAAGTAAAGTTGTTTTACATGTCAGTAGTTGGGTATCAAAACATCAACAATTAGCAAAAGCAAACTTGAGGATTGGATGGTGCTACTGGGCTTAATTAGTAACCCAAATCTGACATGTAGTCTTCAATGTGATGTTGGCTAACTACCTTTAGCTCCAATGTTCAAGTAGTAGGTTATGTTTTAATGCAGTATGTGCAGAAACAGTGATGCTGCATGCAATTAAAGGCACATGACTGCAACATTAAATGATTAACTTTGACTCCATATCGTGCTGTTACCTTTTGCAGGTGGTTGCATCGTCGCAGGTCGCCCTCACTGCTTCATCAGAAGTGTCGGTGTCCGTGAAGGCCTGTCGAGCTGCCATGAATAACGTTAACTAGCCAACATTAAACCTGCGGTTCACCTGCTTCACTCCGGTTAGCTGCTACAGGCTAACTAGCTAGCTGATATGACAGGTGGGGTTATTTAGCAAAACGGAGAAGAGGAAAAACGAAACTGTGAGCATAGTCGAGCTGCTCTATTAAAGCAGTTCTATTAAAAACGATAGAAACTGTTAGTTTAATGGGTTAATGCGGAGGACGAGTGCGGGAATAATATTTAGTTAGCTAATAACAAACCTGCCCGGTGTGAATAATTCAAACCGGCAGTGCACCAGAAACACTACCGGGTCGTTTTGATTTTCAGAATAAGAGTTTCACAAATGTTCCTATTTTGCATATTAATAAAATAAACCTACAACTAAAAGCAAAGAGTTAAACAACCTTTAATGTAAAAAAAAAAAAAAAAAAAAGTCTGTATTAATATAAATGTTAATTTGTTCTATCACAATGTTTGGCTATAAAAATGACAATTTCTGTATTAAATCAGCATACAACGAATTAATTAATGAAGATACTTCACGTTATTTTAAAGAAAACATGACTAAAAAAATGAAATATATTCTAACTGTTATTTTACATTTGACATGTTTTCAGATAATATTTAGAAAACTCACATAAGAAAATATGTTAATTTACTGATTGGCTATAAAAGAAAAAAAAGAAGTCAAACTGTACATAATTTCCACATCAAAAATCTGTCTTACACCATTTGATCATTGATCACTATTTTAAAGATATCCGTTGTTATTTTAAACTTTTTTAATCGTTATAGTATTCGCTCGTTTTTTTGAACATATTTGTCATGTTTTTATTTTTCTTATCTTTCGTCTTTTTTCACAGTTTTAGTCAATCAGTTTATTTATTTTATAAAATGTATGTGCACTTTATTCAACTTATCTGTGCAGTTTTTTTTTGTATTTTAACTTTTACATGTTTTAATTTCTACCTTTGCTTCTAAAGAACATTGAATAACCTCTTGCTTGTTATTATGTGGCAGCATTTCAGTCTAAGTTTTAGGCATAATTGACTTGGACATGAAAGGAACAAGTCTTCAAACCAGCCTATCCAAACTTTATACAGTTGGTTTGTGGAATATGCTTTACACAGAAACTTGTTTAGGTTAATTTTGGTTTCTTATATAAATTTGTCTTGGATATTCATCTCTCTGGCAGCCTCTTGATATAAACCCAATTCAGAATTTGGAAAATGGAGGTAAAGTGATTCTTCTGCTTTATCTGAAATCACCTACATTCCTAAAAAGAATGAATAAGGGGAATTCCAACCGTCAGCCAACTGACAGCCACTCCTATCGGATTACTGTGAAAGACAAAGACAGTAACAGACAGTAAGGGAAGAGATTAAACATGTGCAGAACAATGGCAGGACATCCATCCAGTCCCATGTGAAATATAGAATTCAAAGCATCTCTGACACATTTCTATGGTAATTGTGTGGGAAATCCCGTCACTATGAAGAAGTCAATCCAGGTAACGGGAACCACTGTTAGATTACATATTTCAGCTCAAACATCATAAACTCAACACTGAACTGCAATATCAATATCATTTGCAGTAGTACTTTTCCATATTATGTGCAGCGTCAGTTCCAGTACCTTGTGCAGTATATTTATTTTTACGTGTAAAATATTACTTTAGTGTCATTACCAGTTTTATTTTATGTTACAAATTTGTACTAAATGTCTTGTGCTTATTGCTATTCTACTAGGTACTGCTTTTAGTTTATACTCCTTATACATTTTATATTTACTGCTCTTGGTTTATTCTCATATTACTGTATTTATTCTGAGAAATATCTGGCAGAAGCACTTCAACCTCACGTCACTCAGATAATCATTAATGTCTTTGTGGCATCTGGCACTCCTTTGAGAACTTATCACATACAAAAACTCACATTACAGAGAAGAAGAAGGGCAGTGGTGGACTAGTTTGTGAAGCAAACTTGTAACTGGTGGGTCGCCGGTTCGAGCCCCTGGACTGGCAAGAGGTTGAGGTGGAAAAGTGAGAGCGACCGCTTGTCCCAGTCACCACCACTGTGGGCCCTTGAGCAAGGCCCTTAACCCCTGACTGCTTCCCGGGTGCTGCACCGCCGCAGCCCACTGCTCCTGGTATGTATAGTTAAGGTTAGCTTTGAATAGGATGGGTCAAATGCAGAGAAGGAATTTCCCAAAGGGGATCAATAAAGGTTAGATTATTATTATTATTATTAATCATTTTTAGTTCCACATAGAAGAATAATTATACAGTTGTGAAGTCATTGGCTGAGTGTTTTGTGGGTTCCCAGCTCAGAGAAGCCTTACAAGTGTAATAGTAAATGCATCATGCAATCAGAGCCGGCTGGTCCACTAGGCAATATAGGCAAATGCTAAGGGCGCCGTGGCCTCCAGGGGGCGCCACAAAATCAGGAAAAAATTCACCTTCAATATAATTATATTAAAACTAGTTATTACGATTAACTCTTAAAATGGAAAAGCTCACATTGATTCAAATGTAAAGCAATGCCCAATTAATATTACTACAAAACAATGCTATTCCATTTCTTTTGTAAGCGTATGTAAATCGCAGATGGAGGGG